>CAUYQU010077891.1:0-45887 GCA_963574635.1 Cheracebus regulus | reverse complement strand
TGTTGAACAATGAGAACACATGGACACAGGGAGGGGAGCACTACACACTGGGGTCTGTTGGGGGGAAATAGGGGAGGGACAGTGGGCAGTGGGGAGTTGGGGAGAGATAGCATGGGGAGAAATGCCAGATATAGGTGAAGGGGAGGAAGGCAACAAATCACACTGCCATGTGCGTACCTGTGCAACAATATTGCATGTTTTTCACATGTACCCCAAAACCTAAAATGCAATAAAAAATAAAAATTAAAAAAAAAGAAAGAACATATCTTATCATAACAGACACAAACCCACAGCTAACATCATGCTTAGCAGGAAAAGCTCAAAGCCTTTCCTCTAAGAACTGCAATAAGACAAGGATGTCCATTTTCACCACTCCTATCAAACACAGTACTGGAAGTCCTAGCTAGAGCAATCAGACAAGAGAAAGAAATAAAAGGCATCCAAATGCAAAACAAGGAAGTCAAATGTTCCCTCACTGCAGATGGCATGATTTTCTATTTTGAAAAACCTAAAGACTCTACCAAAAAAACTCATGGATCTAATAAATTAATTCAGTAAAGTTGCAGAATACAAAAATAAACATATAAAATCAGTTGCATTTCTATATACCAATAACAAACTAGCTGAAAAAGAAAATCAAGATGGCAACCCCATTTACAATGGCTACCAAAAAAAAAAAAAGAAAATACCTAGGAATAAATTTAACCAAGGAGATAAAAGACCTCCACAAGGCAAACTACAAAACACTAATGAAAGAAATTAAAGAGGACACAAATGGAAAGACATCCAATGCTCATGGATAAGAATTCATATTGTTAAAATGATCATACTATCCAAAGTAATCTACAGATTCAATGTAATCCCTATCAAAATACTGATAACATTTTTCACAGAAATAGAAAAAACAATTTTAAAATGTATATGGAACCCAAAAAGAGCCAAATAGCCAAAGCTATCCTGAGGAAAAAGAATAACATTGAAGGCATCACATTACCTAACTCCAAAATATATTACAAGGCTATAATAAACAAAACAGCATGATAGTGATATAAAAATAGACGCACAGATCAATGAAACAGAAGAGAGAACCCAGAAATAAATTTACACATTTAAATGCAACTAAAAAAGGACAGTCTATTCAATAAATAGTGTGGGCAAAACCAAATATCCATATGCAAAAGAATAAAATTAAACCTCTGTCTCACTATATATAAAAATCAACTCAAAAACTGATTAAAGACTTAAATGTTAAGATCCAAAACTATAAAACTACTAGAAGAAAATTTAGGGAAACACTAAGAATTCACCTAGGCAAAGATTTTATGAGTAAGACTTCAAAAGCACAGGCAACAAAATGTATTCTATATAGACAAATGAAACCATATTAAACTAAAAGGCTTCTGCACAGCAAAAAAAGCAATCAATAGAGTGAAGAAAAAAACCTGTTGAATGGGATAAAATATTTGCAAACTATTCATCCAACAACGGACTAATATCCAAAACATACAAGGAACTCAACAGCAAAAGAGAAAAAAAACTAAATTTAAAAATGGGCAAAGGACATGAACAGACATTTCTCAAAAGAAGACATACAAATGGCCAACAGGTGTATTTAAAAATCCTCAACATTACTAATCATGAGGGAAATGCAAATCAAAACTACAATGAGATATAATCTTGCCCCAGTTAGAATAGCTATTATCAAAAAGACAGAAAAGATGCTGAGGAGAAAGCAGAGAAAAGGGAACTCTTATACTCTGTTGGTAGGCATGTAAAGTAGCCATTATGGAAAACAGTATGGATATTTCTCAAAAAAAAAAAAAAAAAAAAAACAAAAAAATTTAGCTATAATAATCCAGCAAACCCGCAAGTGGGTATTTACCAAAGAAAAAGAAATCAGTATATCAAAAAGATGATGCCTGCACACCCAAAGCAAAGATATGGAATCAATCTATATGTCCATCAACAGATGAATGGGTAAAAAAAATGCAGTAATATATACTCAATGGAATACTGTCTGGCCATGAAAAAGAATCCTGTCATTTGCAGCAACATGGATGAAATTGGAAGTCATCATATTAAGTGAAATAAGCCAGCACAGAAAGACAAATATCACATGTACTCACTCATGTGGGAGCTAAAAAAATTTCATCTTGTGAAGGCAGAAAGAATAGTTTCCAGAGACTGGGAAGGGTGTAGGGGCAAGAAGAATGAAGAGAGGTAGGTTTATAACATACAGTTAAATAGTAGGAATACATTCTAATGTTTGTCGCAGAGTAGGGTGACTGAGTTAACAACAATGTGTTATGTATTTCAAAGTCACTAGAAGAGAAGACTTAAAATACTCTCAACACCTAGAAATGATAAATGCTTGAGGCAGTGGATGTCCTAAATACTGACTTGATCATTACATAGCCTGTGTGCATAACAAAATATTACATGTTCCCAGTAAATATATAAAAATATTATGTATCAAAAAAAATTCGGCCAAGCACGGTGGCTCATACCTGCAATTCCAGCACTTTGGAGCATGAGGCAGGTGGATCACTTGAGGTCATGAGTTCGAGACCAGCCTGGCCAACATGGTGAAACCCTGTCTCTACTAAAAATACAAAAATTAGCGGGGCATGGTGGCACATGCCTGTAACCCCAGCTACCTGGGAGGCTGAGGTGGGAGAATTGCCTGAACCCAAGAGGCAGAGGATGCAGTGAGCCAAGATCTCACCACTGCACTCCAGCCTGGGTGACAGAGTGAGACTCTATCTCAATAAAAAAAAAAAAAAAAAAAAAATTAAGACTCAACCTTCTCTAATTGCTGTTTCATTTTAATATGGCTATTTTTAAGATCTCATCTTTGTGCTGGTGTTCCATGGTTTGCTTATGGTGTGCCTTGGTAGATTTATTTCTATCTATACTACTTGATATTTCTTGGTCTTTCTATATCTGATGAAATCTACTTTTACCAAATGTGGAAAATTCTCAGCCATTGTCTCTTTCAACATTGCCTCACTGACATTGTCTCCTGAAACTTTGCTGGTCACCTATTAGACTCTCTTCTCTATCCTCTATGTCTTGTTACCTGTCTCATTTTTCTGTCTTTATCCCTCTGGTCTGCATTATGGATAACTTCTTTGAATTTATTTTCCCATTCACTAGTTCTCTCCTCAGCTTCATCTAAAATCTGATATTTATCCTTGAAGTTCTCATTTTCAATTATTAATTTTTTATTGCTAGAAATTTTATTCCTTTTGCAAATTTGCTTGGTCATGCCTTACAGTCTCTTTTCCAATCACATTTTCAAGTTGCTTTTATTTAGACATATTACATATGGCTATTTTATACTTTACATCTGATTATTTTAATGCTCAAAGTCTTTAGAGTCTGTTTCTGACATCAATTTTTCCAACTAGCATTCAGTCAGGTGCCTCATTTCCTTTTTCTTTTTAAATTTTGTGACCCTGAAATGCTCCTTACTTAAAAGTAAAGAAATTCATCATAGGAAATCTCTGAAACCGTTGTTCAGGTTGCAATTCTCCAGAAAGTTTTTGTTTCCTTCTGCCCTTTCCCTGGGGACACTATCAACCCAGAACCTTTTTTTTTTTTAAGTTGAAGTCTCGCTCTTTCCCCCGAGTGCAGTGGCACAATCTCGGCTCATCAATATAGCAAAGGGATGCCTGCACACTCTCTCCCTCCTGGGTTCAAATATTCTCCTACCTCAGGCTCCCAAGTAGCTGGGATTACAGGTGTGCACCACCACACCCAGCTAATTTTTGCATTTTTAGTAGAGACACGGTTTCACCATGTTGGTTAGGCTGGCCTCAAACTCCTGACCTCAGGTGATCCACCCGCCTCAGCCTCCCAAAGTTCTGGGATTACAGGCATGAGCCACTGCACCCTGGCTCAACCCAGAACCATTCTAAATATAATAATCTGAGGGTTGGTTTTGTTTTTTTACTACATAGACTACATAAATTTGGACTGCAACGCTAAGACAGCCAGCTTGTCATTAAAAATTCTTATGGGAGATATATTGCTTCCCTTCCATCCAGTGCCAAGGTTGCAACAGACAAGTCTCCTTACTAACCTCTTCAGCATGTTAGGTTGATTTATTGCTCACTCCTACCATCAGATTGTAGCCTGGTGAGTTCTCATCCTTCTGCAGAAGAGTCTCCTAACAGACTCACCCCTTGGACATGCCCTAGCCTTATCGCCTACCCCGTGACCTCCCCTGAAACTATCAAAAAAGAAGCTGAAAGTCTCCTGTCTGTAGCGGAAACCCTTAGTATTACTTCACAGGATTCCTGCTTCCTCGTTTTTTGACCTCTGCAGGTATCTTTTAAAGAAGCTCAGTATTACATGTTTTAAAGATGTTGGTTTGCCTAACATTTTGTTTCTAGTTTTCAAGTGGAAGATAATTTAGAGTATCTAATCTTCCATATGGACAGAAACAGCTATCCCACCCCATAAGGAGTAGATCACCGGGAGAGTGGTAGGGGTGGGGGTGGGGGTTAGGGGGTCCTCTGATTATGAGTCCACAAGTGGCCAGTGGCCGAGGTAGTTCTGGGCCACTATTCCTGGGGCCAGTTTGGCCTCTGCAAGATTTTGAGAGGGGCAACTACTAAGGAGTCAGCCTTAGGAGGGTGTGACTATCCAAAACCACACAAGATGCTTAGAATTACCTTTTTCTAAAGAACGGCTGCCACGACAAAGCTTCTCCTTATAGATGTATTCTAACACACACATGAAATTACAAAGAGACTGTTGCTTCAGAATATCACCCTTTTGTAACGGCCAGTGAGTTAGTGCATTTAGACATCGAGAAGCGATGGCTGCTAACATCATGCACATAAAAGAGATAGAGATTATGAGATGGAAGAAGCCTCACCACCTAGCATCTTACCAAGGGCTCGAGCCTGAAGGTGAGCCAGCCTCTAGATCCATCCACCTGCCCATCTGCAGGATCACGAAGGTCGGAGGAACACAGGAGATGACCACACACATGCAGTCTAAGATCCAGACCACAGGTCAAGTGGCCCGGATTCTTAAGCCCATACATTTAAAGAAAAAGGAAAAGATGGAGGGGAATGTGTAAAAAATAACATGGCCAGGCACTGTGGCTCACACCTGTAATCCTAGCACTTCAGGAAGCCAAGGTGAGTGGATCACTTGAGGACAGGAATATGAAACCGGCCTGGCCAACACGGTGAAACCTCAACTCTACTAAAAATACAAAAAAATTAGCTGGGTGTGGTGGTGGATGCCTGTAATCCCAGCTACTTGGGAGGCTGAGACAGAAGAATCCCTTGAACCCGTGAGGTGGAGGTTGTAGTGATCTGAAATCGTGCCACTGCATTCCAGCCTGGGCAACAGAGAGAGACTCCATCTCAAAAAAGAAAAAAAAAAAAAGAATAATTTGAGACACATGACAATATTCAAAAGGGGAAACAATATTAAACTGCAGTGTCTAGGACTACACATTTAGATGACAAACTAGAAAGAAATGCAAATAAGTAACTGCTATAAAAGTCAGAATAGTGGTTACTTAGGGGTGTGGAGGCAGCTGTGATTGGGTGTCCACGCTGTAATCACTCATTATACTTGTCTTTTGTGTGATTTTCTATAGTTGGTTTTACTTCATAGTAAAAAGGGTTTTGTCAAAAAGTCAGAAGAGGGCAATTATTCCTGCCTCAAAATATTATCTCACTGCTCAATCTTTATTGGTCCAACTCTACCTGAAGCATTCAATAGGTTTTAGAATTAGGCTGTAAGGAACCCAAGGCAACCTGATAACACTCTTTCCAAACATATGGGCACAGATAGAAAGAGTTCTTTATCCACACACACATACATACACACACCATTCTTCCTTCCATCTGAGATGTCCCCACCTCCTCACAGCCAGGCTGCCTCGGCTGCTTTTCCACATCCTCCCTGATCTCTAGCTGAATCTGAGCTCATCACTATCTGGTGCTCTCTCGTGGGATATAGCTTCATCTGTTTCATTTTGCAATGACTTCCCTGCTTTCTGAGTTATATGATTATAAACTCCTGCAAGCAGAGAGTATCTAACTTTTTTCATGTGTCCCTTTTAATATGAGCACAGTATTTTGCACAATATGGCCATTGAGAAGCATTTCTTGTTAAGTACAAGAAATGTACTGTCTTTCTTGCCTGTAATGAAGTTAAAAAGCAACTGATGCCTCTATACCGCATTGGTGGTTGTTGTTGTTTTGAAACGGAATCTCACTCTGTTGCCAGGCTGGACTGCAGTGGTGTCAGAGTGTATCTCAGCTCACTGCAACTTCTGCCTTCCGGGTTCAAGCGATTCTGCTGCCTCAGCCTCCCCAGTAGCTGGGAATACAGGCATGTGCCACCACATCCGTTTTGTTGTTGTTGTTGTTTTTGGTTTTTTGTTTTTTTTTAGTAGAGACAGATTTTCACCATGTTGTCCAGGATGGTCTCAATCTCCTGACCTTGTGACCTGCCCACCTCTGACTCCCAAAGTGCTGGGATTACAGGTGTGTGTCACCTCTCCTGGCCCTATCATTGCTTTTTAACAGTCATGTTACTCATTCTGTTTTAATGGGACATTGATTTTACTTAGCGTTCAGTTATAAGGCACAAAGGTCTGTAATTTGCTTGTCAGCTTTTCTCTGTCACAGACCAAAAAGAAATACCAGGAATTGGCCAAAGCTTTGAGGATAAGCACTAGTGGTGCTAGCAGCGGAATTCCAGCAGAGGGCAGCAGAGGGCTGACCGCAGGGCCCCAGCCTGTTGGATGGCTCCTTGCTCCCGGTTTGAGAGCTGAAGCAAGGTAGGTGTGCACACCCCAGGAAATCTCCTATTTCAAGGCAGAAAATGTCTAGAATTAGAGAACAAGCAAAGCTAGAAAGTTCCATGAGCGTCTTTGATCTCAAAGAGATCACAGTTCTGATGGAATCTGTACTCGTTCTAAGTTCAGTCTCTGCTGGGGGTTAGGGTCACATGACTCCTTTTCTTTTTGTTGTTCGGTTGGTTTTTGAAACTGAGTCTTGCTCTATCGCCCACGCTGGATTGTGGTGGCGCCATCTCAGCTCACTGCAACCTCCACCTCCCGGGTTCAAGTGATTTTCCTGCCTCAGCCTCCCGAGTAGCTCGAATTAAAACCATGCACCATGAGATCGGGCTAATTTTTGTATTTTTAGTAAAGACAGGGTTTCACCATGTTGGCCAGGCTGGTTTCGAACACCTGACCTCAAGTGATCTGCCCACTTTGGTCTCACAAAGTGCTAGGATTACAGGCGTGAGCCAGGGTGCCTGGCCTGTTGTTGTTGTTCTTTTAACATAATATCCTGAAACAACCTTCCTCCTGACTCAACATCTGCCTCCTGGAAAGCCACCTTCCTTCCTCTGAGGGGCAGCTTCTCCTCTGTTCTCAAAGAGAGGAGCCAGTGTTTTGACGCAGCCTTATTTTTTTCTTCTGTCGACTGTCCTGCTAATTGCAGTCAGCAAGTTCTTTCCAGGGAAGGGCTCACTCACCTGCGTTTTGGAATAAGCCATCCTTATTTTCGGGCACAGAGAACATCTGTTATCCCAAAACGTCTTCCAAATTTCAAGGAGTACACGTTTCAAAAGAAAATTTCATCACCGTTTTACTTAAGCAGTTGGCTTCCAAGAAGGCTGTCTCTGGCCATTGGGGATGTTAAAATAACCTAAATTTGGCTGGAGGAAGCCTTTGCACCCAAGTTCTTACTTAACTAACCACAGGCAGCCTGGCTTACTACTTATACTAATCAAAAGCCTAAATTTAGGAGTATGCCTTTGTAAGAAACAGCTGAGTCTCCACCATCACGGCAACTGAGCTTCCTCCAATCGCAAACAGCCAAGAATCAAAGACGGCAAACGCTGATCCTGAACCTCACTTCCGGTTTCTGTGCACCCACAACACCTGATCACATTGCTGACCGAGTTCTTAGAACCAGTCCTGAATCTGAGGGCTGTTTCACACGTCGTGTTTTTTTGTTTTCTGGGGTTTTTTTTCTCACTTAATCTCTGCTAAATTTGTCTAAGGTTTTTCTTTTTAACAGGGTCTCTGGACCTGACTGCTCAAAGATCTTCCCTTTGTTCACTGAAAAGTGGCAAATTCCCCTCTAAAAACTGCAAGGTCAAGTGTGTCTGTGACTTTAGCGACTGTCAAAAAAATGCTGGGTTTGGGGGTCAGACGGCTCCTTCTTTGTGTTTTTATTTGGTTGGTTGGTTTTTGAAATGGAGTCTCACTCTGTTGCCCATGCTGAATTGCGGTGGCGTGATCTCAGCTCACTGCAACCTCCGCCTCCCGGGTTCAAATGATTCTCCTGCCTCAGCCTCCCGGGTAGCTGAGACTACAGGCATGTGCCACCACACCTGGCTAATTTTTGTATTTTAAGTAGAGACAGGGTTTCACCATGTTGGCCAGGCAGGCCCAACCAAGTGGGGACAGAAAGAAATATAGGGGATGACAAACAACCGTCAACTCTTGTGCCAGCTTCCTATGGACCATCTGTGTTGGAACAGTCATGCATGCACTGACAGATGCCAGACTAGCTGCAGATCAGGCTAACTCCAACCCCACGGAGCCCTGAGGGTGAACGTGGAGTGAGACCCTGGCTTACCAACTACAGCAAAAGAACTGTCTTGTTGAGCAAACTCTTCCCATGGGACTGTATAATACCTTTGGTTTCCCAACTTTTTACAAATTTACCTTGATCCTGAAATCTCTGTAGCATTTAAAGATTACAGACTTTTGTCAGACACAGTGGATCACGTTTGTAATCTCAGCACTTTGGGAGACTGAGGTGGGTGGATCACGAGGTCAGGAGTTCAAAACCAGCCTGACCAACATGGTGAAACCCTGTCTCTACTAAAACTACGAAAAAATTAGCCAGGTGTGGTGGCGCGCACCTGCAATCCCAGCTACTCAGGAGGCTGAGGCAGGAGAATCCCTTGAACCCGGGAGGCAGAGGTTGCAGTCAGCTGACATTGCACCACTGCACTCCAGCCTGGGCGACAGAGTAAGACTCCATATCAAAAAAAAAAAAAAAGATTATAGAATTTTCTGTAAGAAGCAGAGCTTTTAGACTATGTGACACTACTTGTTGCCTGCCCAAAGCCTATTCCTCCTTCTTTAGTAACAGAACTTTGGACAATATGTCTGTTTAAAAAGAAACAAAAACAGAAAACTGCATTCCAAACCTCTTGCAAAGATTACTGCCACTAAATATGCTGGCAAGCCTGAGGATGAGGCCTTTTGGGAGGTGCACATGCCCTTGTCCCTGTCCAATCCCAGCTGAAACAGGGACACAACAGCCACAGCAGGGATGGTCTAGCAGTCATCTTGTGAGCTCAGTGCTGAGAGCCACCCACTAGGAGTGGCAGGCAGACACAAGAGGCGTTGACATCAATAAACTTTTGGAGTCACCATACCTGCCTTGACTCCTCCCTCCTTCTGTTACTTGAGAGAATAAGTGAAACATTTATTCCCTAATTTTCTGAAGTAACTGACATCAACCCCCACCACTATAAATCAACCCCCACCACTATAAATGGCAGGAGGTTACCCTGCTCCATACACCATGAGCATCCAGTTAATGGTCACAGAGAAAAACCAGATCGAAGAAAGACACTTTCTCACCTTTCCCTGATCCAGATAGGCAGCTGCTGTTTTTATTTCTCGTGCCCATATTGAAATAGAAATAACATTAGCCAGAACCTTAGAGTGAGGGGGCTGGAGGATCTGGAGAGAGCTTCGCATCTTAGGGGCTGAGCAGTGACCAACCTGTGTAGGGAACAGAGTCAACACCGACTCTAGGAGAAGTCTCCCAGCCCGCCTGCCTGCCCTGCCCACGTCCCCCACTCCAGTTAGGTCTGAAGTTGAGGGAGGTGCGGCCAAATGATGCTCCTTCCCTTTTTATTTTCATTTTCATTATAAACATACTATAAAAGCTCATTTAACCAGAAAGTTCTGCAGATATATAGTATAAATACAAAAAAAAAAAAATACAGGAACATCAAAAGCGCTAACAATTCCACCCAAAGACAATTTCTTTTAAAACTGTGGAAATAACCTTCCAGATCCTTTTGAATATACATATACACAAATATATATTTTTCATTAAATGGGATTGTACTGTAGATAGAATTGTGCATTTCTAAGTGTGCGATTCCAACCCCTCAACAATACTTTGCTATTGTAATGTAACTAGAGCTGCCTGCCTTTCTGTCTGGCTCCACTGAGACACCAGACCTAGGTGTGCCCTCCCACGCCTCCGGTCCATCTCCATTTCTAAAAGGGCTTGAGAGGTGGTGGTACCCTTCAGAGGATAGCTTTGAGGCCAGAAGCTGAAGCTACTTGTCTGCATCAGTGCCAACTGGCTTGGCTTGGGACAGTGGTGGGCTGGGCGTGGAGATGATTCTGCCCACACTGACCATCCAGTGCAGTTCCCCCACCCCAGCCCCCAGCTTTCCCAAGACCACATCTCCCTCCAGGCCAGTGCACTGAGGAGACGCCTCCCCTTTTAGCTTCTTCCCAGTCTTCTAAAGTTGTAAACTTATTGCCCCATTCCAATGGGGTCTTTCATTTTGGCTCCCCAGTCCACCAAATGTAAACTGTTTCTCCCCATATTTGGCATCTGTAGCAGTTCCACCTCCAGGGATGTGGCACCATGGACTGGGAGAGCCAGAAGGGTGGTGAATGTCATGCCACAGCAGCAAGGTGGTCAGGCACAGAACGGGGCCTGGCCCACGCCTCTGACTCCTGCCATCTGTAACTTCTATGACCTGGGAAATGTAAGGTTCAAAGAACTAAAGGAGTGGAGTATAGGAGATAACTGTTAGCCAAGGGCAGAAAAAAGAGCTTTTATCTGAGGAATGCAAGTCCTATTAATTATCAGGCCCAGAGAAACATTAAAATGAGACCATAGTCATGCCCTTTTCCTGGCTTTGAGCTCTGTATTCATCTCCTGAAATGATTTGCTCTTTCTACAAGTATTTAGCTATAAATTAACCTAATAGAATCCACACCCTACAGCTTAACAATAAATAGCCAGGCACTAATCGGTATTTCTGTAAACCCAGGAGAATTTCTAACAGACAAATTTGTATCAGCCCGTTCCCCATACCCCTTTCTTTGCCTTTAAAAATCCACCTGTAGGCTGGGCACCAAGGCTCACACCTGTAATCCCAGCACTTTAGGAGGCCAAGGCAGGCAGATCACAAGGTCAGCAGTTCAAGACCAGCCAGGCCAACATGGTAAAACCCCATCTCTACCAAAAATACAAAAATTAGCTGGGCGTGATGGCAGGCGCCTGTAATCCCAGCTACTCGGAAGGCTGAGGCAGGAGAATCACTTGAAACCAGGAGGGAGAGGTTGCAGTGAGCCAAGATCACACCATTGCACTCCAGCCTGGGTGACAAGAGCAAGACTCTGCCTGAAGAAAAAAAAACAAAAAACAAAAAAAACAAACTACTTGTGGCCAGGTACAGTGGCTCACGTCTGTAATCCCAGCCCTTTGAGAGGCTGAAGTGGGAGGACTGCTTGAGCCCAGGAGTTCACGACCAGCCTGGACAATACGGCAAAATTTTATCTTTACAAAAAATAAGCCAAGCATGGTAGTGTGCACCTGTAGTCTCAGCTACCCAGAAGGCTGGGGCAGGAAGATGACTTGAGCCCAGGCTGTGGAGGCTGCAGTGAGCTGTGATCATGCCACTGCATGCCAGCCTAGGCAACACAGTGAGACTCTGCTTCAGAAAAAAAAATCCACTTGAAACTGCTGCTGATTAGAATGCATATTCAAAGCAACTTGAATCCGTGCTCCTGCTGAAATCCTCAAATGTGGCCCAAATAAACTCTATATGTATTAATTTTGCCTCAGGTCAACAGCTACAAACTGCCTTTCTGAGTGCTGAGGGGCCGGTGGCAATATGACTATCCTGGCCTGCGCTGAGTCTCCAACAAGTAAAGCCCCTGTGCCTCAGAAATACACGAGGAATGGGTTTTGCTACCTCCTAGATTGGTCTCAAAGTCCTTGGAAGAAAAGGAATTATTTTCACCAAAAATAATCATGGCCAAGATTTACCAAGCACTTATTCTGTGCCAGGCCCTTTCGTATATAACCTCATTTAATCCTCACAAACACCCATGAGGTGGATTCTATTCCTATCCCCATTTTTCTGATGAGGAAACAGGCCAGGGTGATTAGGCAATGTGACCAAGGTCATAGGGCTAGTAGGGATTGTAGCCAGGAATTGAGCCCAAAAACCTGACCCCAGAGTTCATTCTCTCTACAGGGTACAGCCCCCAAAGGAGAGATCAAAATTGCCTCTCAGGCACCCATTTTCAAAAATCGAGATTTTCCTTAAAAAGGTCACCAGCTATTTCAGATTCAGAACCTGTATTTCCACCTGTCCCAGAAAGTAGAACATAACAGATCTGGACATTCTGAACACTGGGCTTCTGTGGTCTCAAATCAAATCTTTAAGCCACAAGTGAGAAGAGTCCCTGGAAAGGACCAATTGGAAAAATCGAGTAAGTTACTTCCGTGATCACAGCCCAGGAAAGAATGGTAACCCCATAGTCCTATCTCCAAAAAGTCACATGAGGTTTGAGCCAAGTCTCGTGTGAAATGTCAAAATCCTAGCCACATCATCCTTAAAGCAATTCAGAGGGAGAGCTTGCATGGTGGGCATCAAGATTTATTGTAAACCTACGGCAGCTAAGGAAGTATATACTGGTGTAAAAATTTAGAAAATCAGGCTGGGTGTGATGACTCATATCTGTAATCCTAGTACTCTGGGAGGCCGAGGTGGGCAGATCACGAGGTCAGGAGTTGGAGACCAGCCTGGACAGCAGGGTAAAACCCCATCTCTACTAAAAATGCAAAATTAGCAAGGCAGTGGTGTGCCTGTAATCCCCGCCTATAATCCTTTGGGAGGACCTAACACCCAATTATGAAAGGTGATCAGGGAGATCAGCTATAATCATCTTTGTGACCCCAGGTTAGGGAAGATTTCTTAAAGAGGTCACCGAAATATTGATAAATTGGACATTAGAATTTAAAACTTCCGCTCACCAAAAGATATCCTTACAAAAGTAAAAAGGCAGGCCAGGCGTGGAGGCTCATGCATGTAATCCGAGCAGTTTGGAGGGCCAAGGTGGGTGGATCACCTGAGACCAACCTGGCCAATGTGGCGAAAATCCATCTCTACTAAAAACAGAAAAATGAGCAGGCAGTGGAGTGCCTATAGTCCCAGCTACTCCAGAGGCTGAGGCAGGAAGATCACCTGAGCCCAAGAGACAGGTTGTTAAGAGCCAAGAACATGCCACTGCACTCCAGCCTGGGTGACAGGAGTAAAATAAGTGTTAAAAAATAAAATAATACAAAGGCAAACCACAGAGTGGGATAGGCCGTTTTCAACATATGTGTGGGATAAAGAACTCCTGCAAATCAGCAGGAAAAAGACACATAGCAAACAGAACGATAGGCAAGAGAGTTGAGCAGGCACCTCAAGAGAGAAGAATTCCAAATGGCTAGTAAATGCATGAAAAGCTGTTCAGTCTCACTAGAAATCCAGCAGCTAGGGCCAGGCACGGTGGCTCACCCCTGTAATCCCGGCATTTTGGGAGGCCGAGGAAGGTGGATCACCTGAGGTCAGGAATTCAAGACCATCCTGGCCAACATGGTGAAACCCCATCTCTACTAAAAATACAAAACAAAAATGAGCCAGGCGTGGTGGCGGGTGCCTGTAATCCCAGTCGCTCAAGGGGTTGAGGCAGGAGAATCACTTGAACCCGGGAGGCAGAGGTTGCAGTGAGCCGAGATCACACCGTGGCACTCCAGTCTGGGCAACGAGAGCAAACCTGCATCTCAAAAAAAAGAAAAGAAAAGAAATCCAACAGACACACATTAAAGTCACACTGAGATTTAGCTAATGAAGCCTTTAGACCCAATTCCCAGTTTATAGAGAACAGAGAAAAATGAGTAAGACACCATAAGAAAACATGGGACAAATGCAGAATGTGGGACTCCTTGGGACTTTTTAAAATGCTGGCCTGGGCTTTTTAAAAAAGCCAAAGTCATGAAAAAAAAGAAAGAAAGAAAAAACATGAGAGAGACTAAATACACAATACAAATACAATGCATACATTTGGGGTGGATCACAATTTCAAAAAGTTAGCTATAAAAGCATTTTCAGGTCAAATTGGGGAAATTTGAATATGGGCAAAATATTGTATGATATGAAGAAATTGTTTATTTTCTTGATCATCGTCACAAAATAGTAGAATATCCCTCATCTTAGGGGAGTCATGAGGAAATATTTTAAAATCAGTGAACACACACAAAATAGATAAATACAGGTAAATAGATAACTAGATCAATTGATAGATAAATGATAGAACAAATATGCCAAATGTTAATAATTTTTGAGGTAGCTAGAGACATGTGTTCTCTGTATTATTTTATGTTTGAAATGTTTTGCCAGGCGCAGTGGCTCACACTGCGATCTGGCACTTTGAGAGGCCAGGGAAGGTGGATCATTTGAGTCCAGGGGTTCAAGACCAGCCTGGGTAATACTGCAAAACCCCATCGCTATAAAAAATTAGCTGAGGCCAGTCACGGTGGCTCATGGCTGTAATTCCAGCACTTTGGGAGGCTGAGTGGGGTGGATCACAGGGTTAGGGATTCAAGACCAGCCTGACCAACATGGTGAAACCTTGTCTCTACTAAAAATACAAAAATTAGCCAGGTGTGGCAACATATGCCTATAATCCCAGCTACTCAGGAGGCTGAGGCAGGAGAATCGCTTGAACCCAGAAGGTAGATGTTGCAGTGAGCCAAGATCACCCCACTGCACTTCAGCCTGGGTGACAGAGCAAGACTCCATCTGAAAAAAAAAAAAAATTATCTGGGCATGGTGGCATGTGCCTTTAGTCCCAGCTATTCAGGAGGCTGAGGTTGGAGGATCACTTGAGCCCAGTTAAGCCAATATTGTGCCACTGCACTCCAGCCTGGGAATTAGAGTGAGACCCTATCTCAAAAAAAAAAATTATAAATATTAGGCTAATACAATAATGAAAATTAGGTTAGCAAATCTCTGTCACACATACACATGCACACATACACACACAGATTAGCCATGCATACCACCCAAAGGAGCTAACCTTACACACTGTATTCTTCAGTGTCAACAAGGATGGGGGTATGAAGACCTCTCATGTATAGCTGCTTGGAGTATACATCCACAGAATCACTTTGGCATCATATAGCAAAGCCAACAAAACATACCTCATGGCCCAGCAATTCTACTGCAGGGTGGACACCCTACTGACATGCATAGTGAGGCAGGAACGTTCAGAGCAGAATGTATTCATAAAATCCCCAAATTGGTAACAAGTAAACATCTGCAGTGGTATGAATTTGTGAAAAACTACTGATTATTCATGCAATAAAATGCCCCATGACAATGACGGTGAATAAGCTACAGCTATTTGCAACAACAAGAATGAATCTCATAAACATCAGGTTGGTGAATGAAGCCAGATACGAAGAACACATCCTGTATGGATCCATTTCTGTAAATTTCTATAGCAGGTATAATCAAATAATAGTGGCCATGGACATATATGTTTGCCATAAAATTTTAAAGAAAATCAAAGACATGATGAATGACCATCAAAGTAGAGGCAGTAGCTACTGTTAAACAGGGGGACTGCAATTGAAAGGGATAGGCAGGAGGGCTCCAGGGGTCTCGCAAAGTTCTGTTTCTTGACTTGATAAGGGGTTTACTTTATTTTAAAAAAAACATTAGGCCAGGTGCAGTGGCTTTTGCCTGTAATCCCAGCACTTTGGGAGGCCAAGACGGGTGGACTGCCTGAGCTCAGGAGTTCACAACCAGCCTGGCCAACATGGTGAAACCCCATTTCTACTAAAAAACAAAAAATTAGCCAGGCATGGTGGCATGCACCTGTAGTCCTACCTTCTCGGGAAGCTGAGGCAGGAGAATCGCTTGAATGTGGGAGGCAGAGGTTGCAGTGAGCCAAGACTGTGCCACTGCACTCCAGCCTGGGCAACAAAGTGAGATTCAACCTCCAAAAAAACCAAACAACAACAACAACAAAAGTTAAATTGTTCATTATGTTTAGTATACCTTCTTCTTTTTCTTTTGAGACAGGGTCACCCAGGCTGGAGAGTAGGGACACAATCTCAGCTCACTTCAGCCTCAACCTCCCCAGGATCAGGTGATCCTCCCATCTCAGCCTCCTGAGTAGCTGGGACTACAGGTGCGTGCCACCACACCTGGCTAATTTTTGATGTTCTGTTGAGATGGGGTCTCACTATGTGAACTCCTGAGCTCTGTTCCTCCTGTCTCAGCCTCCCAAAGTGCTGCGATTACAGTTGTCAGCCACTACACCCAGAGAGAATACTTTTCTAAATGTCTTTTATAGTTCACAATAAAGAGTATTAAAATAGATGTCCAAAACTGCAGAAAAAATCTGGCCCCCAAACCCTCAGTGTTAGGGGCAGGCCCCCTTTCCACATGCTTGACTCAGGGAAGGAAGATGACCTTTGAAATGATACAGCAGGTTTCCGGGCTCCTCCAGAGAAAGTCTTTCTGGATGCCACCAGCCTCACCAAGGAGGGACTGATTGGTGGTCACTAGACTTTGAGCCTTGGTGGCCATGAAAAACAAGCAAATTACGTCTTTCTTTTTACAAATTTGGCCGTGCTGCCAGAGAGGAAGTTCTTATTCCCAAAGCCTGCAAGCCCTGTGAGGAAGGATGGAAATCTCCCATATTTTTTATGCCTGGGCCTAGAGACCAAGGGGTGGTCTTGCCTTGACACTGAGCCTTTTAAGAGGAATGACTATAGTGGGGTGTGGTGGGTGCCTGTAATCTCAGCTACTCAGGAGGCTGAGAGAGCGAATTGCTTGAACCCGGGAGGTGGAGGTTGCAGTGAACTGACATTATGCCACTGCACTCCAGCCTGGGTGACAGAGCAAGACTCAGTCTCAAAAAAAAAGAAAAAGAGGAATGACAGGCTCTAGGGCACAGATGAGAGAATGACAGATGTAGACCTCAAACCCAGGCCATGCATGACGGCCCATGCCTGTAGTCCCAGCTGCTTGGGAAGCTGAGGTGAGAGGATTGCTTAAGCCACAAGGTCAAGGCCACACTAAGCTATGATCACACCACTGCACTCCAGCAGAGGGGACAGAGGACCCTGTCTCCAAAAATAAAAAAAACCCAGGCCTGCTGTCATTTTGTGCATCTATAATGAAAGCTGCTGTCCTATTTCTTGCTCACTCTGAGCTTTTCCTTAATTTTTTCAATCAACAGTAAGTAATTTGATCCAGCTGTGTTCAAACCAAAAACAAGGTGGGGTTTTCCTTTGCTCTCATGGAATGATGAATTTTGAAGTAGGTGAGTACCAGTGTTGGCTCAGTGACTGAAGGGAAGGGCCATAACCGCTGCAATTCTCATAGCCCCAAACCAGAGCCAGCATTAGGGCACGTAGTACTTAAAGTACAAATGAAGTACAACATGTCTGCCCCTCTTTTAGATGCACAATTCACTAAATGACACCCTTCCAATAAAATCAGGGCTTATAGGGGCCAGGCGCGATGGTTAGCACCTGTAATCCCAGCACTTTGCAAGGGCAAGGTGAGCAGATCACCTGAGGTCAAGAGTTCTAGACCAGCCTGGTCAACATGGCAAACTGTCTCTACCAAAAATACAAAAAAATTAGCTGGGCGTGATGGCGCACACTTGTATTCCCAGCTACTCGGGAGGCTGAGGCAGGAGAATCACTTGAACCCAGGAGGCAGAGGTTGCAGTGAGCCGAAATCGCACCACTGCACTCCAGCCTAGTTGACAGAGACCGTCTCAAAATCAGGACTTATAGAGTAGATGGCTGTTGGGTAAAGAACCAGCAGTCTCTGCCCTTCTCACCAGGAAGAATCAGAACATTTCAGAGGAACCGTGGGAGTTTTTTACATGGGGCTGAAATCTTGAAATCTTAATAATATAAAGCCTAGGACCTGAGTTCTGAAATAAAAGTGAGTATCACTCAAGCCCAAACTGATTGCTAGGAATTAGATATTTGAATTTTCATCTAGTGGCAGTTTTCAAAAGAAGCAGCAGGGATAAACAAAAGCATAACAAAACAAAAACGCATATGCCTACCAGGCTTGCATTAGCTGGAGTTGGGGATTGTCCTAACCAATGTACTCACATGTGCGCACAAACAACATTTCAGCATGCATTTGCCCACCCCACTGGGGATGTGCAGCAGCTGTGCAGCCCTGCAGTGGGGGAGGCCCTGTGGCTGCTCTGTTACTTGTGTGAGTAGCAGGCACCTTGCCTGGAGGTAGGTAGCAGAGGGGCCAGCTAGCAGAGAGGACACAGCTGACCCAGCTGTATAGGGCATGGACTTCAGGTGACCAGGACCAGTTTCATCCACACTCACTTCTCTGCGTCCTTGTGACCAGTGAATGAGCTTTCTAAGAAAGCTAGCCGTGATTAGATGCTAATCCCCAAAAGGCAGGGCCAAGCTGAGCCTCATTAGCACAACGAGCTATTATGCAAACTCCTGCCTAACTCCAGAGCAGGGGCAGCAAACAAGTCTTACCTTCCATTATCAACACACAGGGATCAACACTGCCTGCCCCGAGCAGGGGTTGGCAACCTTTTTCCATAAAGGGACAGGTTCTAAGTATTTGAGGTTTTGTGGACCTTCTGCCGTCCATGGCAATTACTCAGCTCTGCCTTTATACTGTGAAAAAAAGTATGGACGATACATAACCAAGTGAGTGTGGCTGTGTCTCAAAATAAAACTATTTATAGAAACAGGGGGCTGGCCAGATATGGCCAATGGGCTGTAATTTGCCAACCCCTGACCTAGAAACCACGTGTCGGCTAGTTGTAATGGAGGGTGGGGATGCCTCCAGGTCCACGGTGCTGTAGTCAATTAGCTCTGCCTGCACAGGTGTTGTAAGGGGAGTACCAGGCTCTAGATCAGTGGCCTACAAAGAGGGCTATGCGTACCCCAGGATGTGTACCATGTGATCCACTGGCATACAGGAAAAAGCATTAAATTTCTGTTCATTTTAAAATCTGTTTTCATTTTAGACTATTGATCTTGTCTACCCTGTCATGAATCTGTAGAGCTGGCAATGAATCAACATTGTAGTGGCAATGAGCCTTATATCTAATGTGCTGATGAGAAGTCAGGCTTATAAACCTCTGAAGAGGATCTCACGGCAGTTGCATCCTGGAATAGCAATATGCCCATTGCCACTCCCTGCTTCTCTGGTCTCAGCTACAGGTCTCTCAGGAATTCCCCTAAAAGGAGAGCAGTGGTCCCTGATTCCTTGCAGGCAGCTTCCTTGGGAACTATGGTGGACTTGCCACACTAAAGGAGTCTTGGATTTAAGGTTCTGTCTTGAATCTGATTAGTGGTTTAGCTATTGGTCAGAACACAAATAAAGGGAACTCCACCCCCCACCCTAGCACACACCATTCATGAGAGCACTGAGTAAGTTATGCTTCCCTAATTTCTGGTGGTCTCTCTCCCTCAGTAGTTCAGGGCTGCCATATAAAATAGACAGATTGTGCACTGCTCAAGGATGCTGCATCTAATGACGCAGGCTTCACATTGTAGACCGGACAGACTTGGACGTCCTGTGGTAACTTCCTGGTATACAGCAATGTGTCATTCTAACAAACTCAGTACATTATGACCATCTCTGACCAACAGATGTAAAGCACTTTGAGGGAAGCATGTCTGTTTAGTTCCAGAGAACTATATGGGTTCGTAGCAGCCACAAATAGTGGGAGAAGGATAGAAGAGAAGAAAAATGCACAAAGTCCAACAGATGCAAACTCTTCTGGGATGTCTTGTGAATGCCTTTTACAGTGTGGAGGGACCTCTTCAGAATAAGGTGGCATTTGAGTGCTCAGTCATTAGCACAGATCCCCCAAAAGCAAGGGCTTGGAGGTAACCATCACCCCTCAAACATCACCACTACTCAGGACTGGAGGTGAAGAGAGAAAGGAAAAAAAAATTATTTTTCCCCATCCCAGCTGTTCTCCCTTTTGTATAGAGAAGACGAGCTAGAAGAAGTCAAGCAAAGCAGCACAGATGTGTTTTGACATTTACTCACATGGAAGCAAGTAACAAAATAAGAAAAGTAAAACCATCCTTCGAGAAGAGCCAATTGTTTTGTGGCTTCCACTATTTATTCTCCTTCTCCTGGTAACAGCTCTCCACTTTCCTTTTAGGAAATCAGTTCTGCCCCATGGTTCAAAGTCTCTAGAACTGCCAATGAAAATACCCTGCTTCTACTGGGCAAAGGGGTGGGCACATGACTCAAGCTAGGTCAGTTTCACTCTCTCCTTCTCTGTGATGGTTAATTTTCTGTGTCAACTTGACTGGGCCACAGAGTGCTCACATATTTAGCCAAACATTCTGGGTGTTTCTGTGAGGGTGTTTTTGAAAGAGATTAACATTTTCATCAGTCAAGAAGATTGCCCTCCATACTGAGTGGTCCTCATGCAGCTACCTGAAGCCTCAGTAGAATTAGAAGACCAACACTTCCTCTGAGTAAGAATTCTGTAGCCAACTGCCTTCATATGCAACATCAGCTCTTCCTGTCTGTTGGCCTTCACATAGAAACATGGGTTCTGCTTGGGTCTCCAACCTGCCAGCCCACCCTGCAGACTGAACTTGCCAGCCTCTGCAATCACATGAGCCAATTCCTTATTTCATACACATTCACACACACAGAGTTGGTTCTGTTTCTCTGGAGAACTCTGATTAATATACACACACTCTCACTCTCTGGATTTTGAATCATGAGTGTAGACACTTAAAAATATAAGAATGGCTTTCCGTCTGGGGGCAGCCATCAGGTAAGCCAAGATGGGTGCATACAAGTATATCCAGGAGCTATGAAGAAAGAAGCAGTCTGGTGTCATGTGCTTTCTTCTGAGGGTTCGCTGCTGGCAGTACCGCCAGCTCTCTGCTCTAAACAGGGTTCCCCACCCCACCCAGCCTGATAAAGCGCACCGACTGGGCTACAAGGCCAAGCAAGGTTACGTTATATATAGGATTCGTGTTCGCCATGGTGGCATATAAAAATTTTTTTATTATATAAAAAATAAAAAACATATATAAGAATGTTTGGAAAGCAGTTGTTCTAGCAATGGTGTTATGATGAGACTGTCAGGGACCTAGTTCCTGCTACCTAAGCCCCTCCAGAGATTATTTCATTCTTATCCTTTTCCAAAACTGGTTCCCAGTCTTCCTAAGAATGCTTCAATCCACCCTATAACTTCTTTTAGTCCACAAATATTTGCCAAGTGCTATGATCTGAAAGTGGGTGTCTCTCTAAAATCTATAGAACGTATTCCCCAATGTGATCATATTAAGAGGTGGGACCTTTAGGAGGCTTTGTGAATGGGATTAATGCCCTATAGAAGGTGTGAAGGAGCCTGCTTGCCCTTTCTGCCATGTGAGGACACATGGAAGGCACTAACTATGAGGAACTGGCTCTCATCAGATACCAAATCTGCTGGCAACTTGATCTTGAACATCCCAAACTCCAGAATTGTGAGCAATAAATCTGTGCTGTTTATAAATTACACAGTCTAAGCAATTTTGCTAACAGTCTGAGCAGACTAAGACAATGAGTGCCTAATATATTCAAGGTACTGTTCTGTTAAGGAAATACCAGTGAACAAGCTAGCCCTTACTCTGATGGACCTTATTTTCTAAAAAGTCCTTTTCTACTTAAGTACATTAACTCTTCTTAAGAGTTTATTTTGGCTGGGCCTGGTGGCTCATGCCTGTAATCCCAGTACTTTGGGAGGCCAAGGCAGGCAGATCACCTGAGATCAGGAGTTCGAGACCAGCCTGACCAACATGGAGAAACTCCACCTCTACTAAAAATACAAAATTAGCCAAGCGTGGTGGCACATACCTATAATTCCAGCTATTCAGGAGGCTGAGGCAGGAGAATCGCTTCAACCTGGGAGGCAGAGGTTGCAGTGAGCCGAGATCACGACACTGCACTCCAGCTTGGGCAACAAGAGCGAAACTCTGTCTCAAAAAAAAAAAAAAAAAAGTTTATTTCTGTTACTTGCCACCAAAGAATCCTGATAATACAATCTCCCTGCAGAGACTTCTAGCTCCGCCCCTTCCCTGGGTCATCTTAGATAAACCGGATGCCAATCTTAAGAAGTCAGAAGATCCCTGGCCCTATGCAGTTCCTGAGAGCCACTTCTTTATGATCACCCCATGAAAAAAAAAAAACCCTGAGACCCTGCCAGTGCTCTTGTCTATGTCCTAAATTTTGGATATAAATGACTTCACAGGAACATCTATATCAGAGGGAGTTCTCAACAGATGCCCTCCATCGAAACTATCTTTTCTCCTCTCCTGCTTAGAACCTGGGAAGATACCTTAAAGAGTATCACCTTGTTTATGCCTCATTATGACTTGTTTCAGGTTTAACCTTCTTCATCAGACCCTTTTTAATATCTTCCCCAAAGACCCAAAGGATTTATTCTGGGATCAGACAGGAGACAAGATCAGAGAAGCCGATGAAAAGAGCCAGATGTGGCTTTCGCATCAAGTAGCACCGGTTAGTTATTTAACACAACTGAAACTCTATCTTGAAGCAAGTAAGCATGCTGTTTGGTTCACTGTGGGGGTGTCGGTGACTATGGCTGGAAATTGTCACAGTTTAGCACTCCTGGCAAACTTTGGAGCCAGCTTGCATAATGCAGTGTCTAAAGAACATGATTCCAGTTGAGCAGAGCATGTTTGCGGTTAAAAATAGGACTCTGTCACATAACAACTCATATATAAACCATGAGGCTTGAGGGGGAACAAAATTAAATAATAGTCACTGGAGGTTCTTGAGCACCTGTCCCAGTCCCTCAGAGCATAAGCTTTCTGGGAATTGCCAGCACACTGAAGCCAACCCTGCCCTGAAATCAAACGGCAAAAATAAACAACCAAACTGACCCAGTTAAATCAGGAAACATGACCGCACCTTTAAGCAGGCCAGCACCTTTAAGCAGGCCACCATTCAGGTGGCCTCTCCAGCCCAGGCCTCCTTGGGGATTTAGCTCTGAGTTCTGAAAGAATTAAGTGCTGTAGGTCCCATGACAGCCCTGCTGGATTCACAACTGGGTTGAAAGCTGAGACTGCATTAGGTCTGAATGCCACCCTCACGTTTGCTTTTCACTGCACGCACATGGGTTATACTCTGGACAGAATGCAGGAAATGTGGGCCCCGGCTCCTTCTAAACAGTTGTGGGAGTCTCATGACCCACTGCTCAGACTTGCAAAGAGCTAAGAATTAGAAACGGAATATTTGGGTTTCCCTGCCAGGAAACACTTTACAACAGTGTGTAGGTCGAACTGGAAAGGCTGCCCAATCACGGAGTGGAAATTTCATGCCTGAGTACAAATAAAGCTAAGCCGTCAGAACAATTAATACTATAATATGCAACCAGAAAAACAAAAGGTGTGGGGGACCAAAAGGTAAAGGAGGCTACCTCGTTCCCCAACCCCGCCACTGACCCAGGCAAATTGCTCCTTCTCTCTGGGCCCCACTTCCCCTCTTTAAGAATCTATCTACAATGACTGTGCCCTTCCAAACTCACCGAAACACTGGAAAGAGTCACAGGAGACTTGTGTACTTGATCCTGACTCTGAAACTCTTGAGCACTAATACGCTCTGTGCTTCACAGGCACCTGAAGAGGTTTTAAAAACTTCGCTACCTCAGCTGTACTCCCTGAGATTTCTGGGTGGGGCCCAGGGACGGGTGGATTTAAAAGCCCCCTCAGGTGATTCTAATGTGCCTCCAGGCCTGCCAACCAGGATCCAGGACTGGGAGAAGCAACGCCCACTGCTTCCCGAGGGAGTGATGGGAGATGAAAGAGATGTAGATTCTCCCACCTGCTCCATCCTTCCAGGTGTTCCTCTTATGGGGCTGGACAAATTGCCTCATTTCCAGTCTTTCTCTCACCAACTTCCCCTCTCACCTCTGCCAGGTTCAATCAGCAAGAAAACTAGCTAAATATCTCTTAATGGCGAGGAACTGTGTGTTGCTTTTTAAAATTAATTATAATTTTTATTTTAAGCTTCAGGGTGCATGTGCAAGATGTGCAGGTTTGTTACATAGGTAAATGTATGCCAAGGTAGTTAGCTGCACAGATCAACCCGTCACGTAGGTATTAAGCCTAGCCTGCATTAGCTATTCTTCCTGTGCTCTCCTTCCCCTGCTCATCCCTCCCACAGATCCCAGAGTGTGTTGTTCCCCTCCCTGTATCCATGTGTCCTCACTGCTCAGCTCCCACTTATAAGTGAGAACATGCAGTGTTTGGTTTTCTGTTCCTGTGTTAGTTTGCTGAGTATAACAGCTTCCAGCTGTATCCATGTCCCTGCAAAGGACATGATCTCATTCCTTTTTATGGCTGCATAGTATTCCATGGTGTATATGTACCACATTTTCTTTATCCCGTCTATCATTGATGGGCATTTGGGTTGATTCCATGTCTTTGCTATTGTGAATAGTGCTGCAATGAACATACACATGCACGTATGTTAATAATAGAATTATTTCTATTTTTGGGGTATATATCCAGTAATGGGATTGCTGGGTTAAGTAACATTTAAGTGTATTATGGCTTTTCCGTCAAAGAAGTTATATCTTTTAGGATTTACTTAGTGCAGAAGCATTTGTAGCCAACAAGAGAGTCCTGCCACTCTCGGTCTGTGTTCCCGGTCTGGAGCAGGCTGCTGCCTTCACAGGGTGTTTCCAGCAGCTCCCCGTACCCAGCTGGTGACTCTGAGCCCTCCACGTGCCTTAAGATAGGTCATTCTTAGTAAGGAATGCCTCAGTGTTAAGCACTGCCATTCTGCAATGAAATGCAAATAATTCACGGCAGAGGATCCGTATGAAGTCCCTGATGTCTGGACGTGGGTTAATCAATCCAGCTTTTTTCCCAGTCCCCCTGTAGGCTCCATGTCCCTGCTGACTAATGCATCTGTTATTGTAGTGACTAAAAATACATTTTCCTCACCCATCCTAGGCTCATGGATGAGGCCCCTCTAATAAAAGACAGATTAACAAGAGAAAAAAGATGTAAATTAATTTAAATATAAGTTTTATGGGTATAGGAGCCTTCATAAGAAAATGAAGACCCCCAAGAAACAGTGAAACCTACTTTTTATAGTAGTTTTGTTGAAGAGTGGACAGTCATGGAGAAATATGAGAGGGAAAAGAGTATGATGTAACAGTAATCAGCTGGGGGAACTTCGGCAGGCCTGTTTGTTCAGAGTTTTCTGTGTCCTGTGTCCTCAGAGATAAGGATGCCCTTTTCCTTTAGATGTGGGGTGGGCACTTCTCACATGAGCACCTGAAGACCTGCTGCAGGGGAGGGCAGAGAGGTCTTCTAGGTTTTAGGACCTGCTTCAGGAAAGAAGGGTGGGTGAAGGTCACAGAGACCTTCCTGCGTACGTGTTTTTTTTCCAATTCCTTCAGCTTATACTATTCAGTATGCCGAGGTACCATATTTTGGGGTAGCGTGTCTGCGCCCCATCGTTACTGTTTGTTTTGCTCCGTCGGTCTCATCTGCAGGTCAGTGGTGCTTCCCACTCTTCCAAATCCTGCAGAACCCATTGTTCATTCTCTGTGTTTTCCTCACAGCCTGTAGTTAGGTTTGCCCTTGAAAGCAGCCAGTGTGCTTCTGCTGTGTTGAATCAAACATTTGGACGAAGCCAGAAACCTTGAAAGAGAAACCAAAGAGCACAGCAAGGTCATAGAGTCGCATGTTTAAGAGCACAGACAACAAACAGGTCTACGTTTGAATGTTGTCTCCACCACCTACTAGCCATGTACCCTTGGTCGACATACCCAACCTCTCTGAGACTTACCTATCCTCTCTGAGCCTCAGTTTACTCAACTGTAGAATAAATTTAGTTACTAACCCTGTATAATACGATTGGATGTGAATATCAAATGAGATGTACTTGGCATCATGTGAATGCCCCTCAAACATTGGCCACTATTACCATTGTTGTTATTAATCAGAGTGAAAGGAGCATGGTGGACAAATGGCAGCTCCTCAGAATCAATGTGAACTGGGAACCAACAGGACTTAGGATCAAAACTCCTGAGCATGGTGAGGCGCGGTGGCTCACGCCTGTAATCCCAGCACTTTGAGAGGCTGAGGTGGGCAGATCACAATGTCAAGAGTTTGAGACCAGCCTGACCAACATGGTGAAACCCCATCTCTACTAAAAATACAAAAATTAGCTAGATGTGGTGGTGCGTGCCTGTAATCCCAGCTACTCAGGAGGCTGAGGCAGGAGAATCACTTGAACCTGGGAGGCAGAGGCTGCAGTGAGCCGAGATCATGCCACTGCACTCCAGCCTGGGTGACAGAGCAAGACTCCATCTCAAAAACAAACAAACAAAAAAACACCTGAGCTGAGAGCCATTTCCTCTCCCCGTGAACTTAGGCAAGTCCTGTCATCTCTTCAAGCTTTGCTTCCACAGTTGTGAAACTGTGACGATAATAATAATATAACGCCTCCTTCACAGGGTTACTGGGAGGACTAAATGCAATAATGTATGGAAAGCTGCTTTGCAAACTACAAGGAACCATATAATATCAGTGATTATTGCTTACACCCAGTTCTCAACATTTTCTGGGACTGGTCATAGTAAATTGAAAAAGAATGAGTGGATTATCTAAGAATCGAAATGGGAAAAAAATGAGGCTCAATTCTCATGCCTTTAATCTAGCAGCTTAATAAAGTCCAGGCCAAAGGGTGATCCCCGCAGAGATTGAGGACTCTGACTAAAAGAGACCACTGGCACGGGTAATTGTCTTCCTAAGTGATCCTTTCCTTTGAATCAGCAACTGCCTACTGTTTACCTACCATATAATCCCATGTTGCCTCAGGAGACACCCTAACATTGGTTAACGTTATTGAATTTCATAAAAGATGACCTTCATAAAAGATGGACAAGTATCACAGGGCAAAAGAAAAAGAGAGTGCAAAAAAATCATGGTATATATTAATTCCCCCCAGGTGCCTTTATTCTTAGCTCTCAATATTTTTTTTTAATTTACCTTTTTTCAATGTTGCATTTTGGGTAACACTTTTCTGGTATTGTTTATGAGTTCTCCAACTTCTGCTGACTTTGCTAACTTACCTTCTATTTCCCATTGCTACCCTAAATAAACATTTCTAATTTGAAAGTTAAAGCCTAAGGTACAGCTTACACCTGAAAGGAGGAGGAGGCTTTCAGGGTCAAAATGTTATTTACTAGCTATAGGCAGGCCTGAGATGTCTCCTACCAAAGTGGAAGTTCTGAGTCCTGAGCTACCTCACTCCAGGCTCTCCTCCCCTCCATTCCGGGGCTGCTCCCAGAGCAGCCACTGACACAAGATGTCTGACATTCACATTAAAAGGCAGATGACTTAGGACAATTAAAATGCAGACCATGGCCAGGTGCAGTGGCTCACGCCTGTAATCCCAGCACTTTAAGAGGCAGAGGCAGGTAGATCACTTGAGTCCAGAGTTCAAGACCAGCCTGGGCAACATGGCAAAACCCCATCTCTACTAAAAATATAAAAAATTTAGTCGGCTGTGGTGGTGTGCGCTTGTAGACCCAGCTACTCAGGAGGCTGAGGTGGGAGAATCACCTTGAGTCCAGGAGGTTGAGGCTGCAGTGAGCCGTGATCGTGCCGCTGTACTCCAGTCTCGGAAACAGGAGTGAGAACCTGTCTCAAAAAAAATTAATAAAATAAAATGTGGTCCTCCGGCATATTTATTTTTTAGGAACAATCAAAAATTTAGCCAATGGAAAGTTCTAATAGTAAAATTCCAGAATTCTAGAATTGGGCTTTGTTCAAAAGGTCTTATGGGAAAGAGGCAGAAGATAATTTGTACAGTACTACTTTGCACAATAGTACAAAACTTTTCATGAACATTCTACGCCTTTGACTCCGCTCACTAAAAAGAAATTGGGGCCAACCGTATCTGTATTCACAAGATGTGAGCCAGAATGGGGAGGCTAAAGAAAATTTGTGAGAGCATAAGGAGTGCCACTCCTCCAGAATTTTCTACCTGCTGTGGAGGCCACAGGATTAACTCAAAGAGAAGAGGGACAACTTAGCGATCAGGAATGTTTTCTGCCCTCAAAACAGCCCTGAGGAGAAGGGTCTTGGAGTTGGGGGATGTATAAAATATGTATTACTAATATGAAGAGCTCCTTTTCCAAACTTCTCCTCTGCCCCAACCTAACTTCATTTTACCCCAAATTAGAAAACAAATTAAGAACCAGAAAGGAAATTTTAACTTACTCATCTAAATCTACAAAACTAAAACCTTCACTTACACGGTAGGATACTTCACCAGCAAAATAGCAGTGTGAATTTATTTTAGTCCCTGGTAAGTATTCAAATGCAAGAACCTATACTGGCATTATGAAAAACACAAGTACTTAAATGTATAAGAGAGGCAAATCAGGAAATGAATGTTCTACATGACCAAAGAGTAAAAGTAATCCTTAATTAAAGTGAAGCCTGGTAAGAGCTCTGGCTGACCTAGTCACCCTTTGTGGGGCTCTAGACATATAAGAAATAACCAGGTGGCTGGGTGTGGTGGCTCATGCCTGTAATCCCAGCACTTTGGGAGGTCAAGGCGGGTGGATTGCCTGAGGTCAGGAGTTCAAGACCAGCCTGGCCAACATAGGGAAACCCCATCTTTACTAAAAATACAAAAAATTAGCTGGATGTGATGGTGGGTGCCTGTAATCCCAGCTACTCAGGAGGCTGAGGCAGGAGAATCACTTGAACCCAAGAGGCAGAGGTTGCAATGAGCCAAGACCATGCCATTGCACTCCAGCCTGGGTAACAAGAGCAAAATTCCACCCGTCTCAAAAAAAAAAAAAAAGAAAAGAAAGAAACAACCAGATGAACAGTTGGCCAGGGTAGCAGACAGAAGGGGGCAGACACATCCCTGAAATAAATTGGAAATCTGCTACCAGTGGCCTTGGGCCTCCATGCCCAACACCTGACATACTGGGAAAAGGTGCCTTTGTCCTGCTGGGCCAGCTTTGCCCCCAGCCAAAGTAAATATTACCTGCTTGGAGCACCCATCTTTGTTTGAGATCCCTCTTTAAACCCAATATCTTTTCAAACCAAGGGCACAGAGGACAGGTGCAGCCTCGGGACTCTTGACCTTAGGAAGGGGGTGCAAAGCGTCTTTCTCTCCTTCATCCTGTAACACAGGGCCCAGTGCCCTTGGGCTGCCCAAGGCCAGGAAATGGGCCAGGTGGGACAAGGAGAGGGGAATGAAGCCAGGCCTGCCCACCCCCAACCCCCAGTACTGTCTCAATTGTGCTTCATGGCAGGGGTAGGACGAAGAAGAGCTACATGTTTTGAGCACTTATTAGATGCCAAAGATTCTGCTGATTGCATTACATACATGACCCCTTTCTAATATGAGAAACAACACTTGGAGGTAGTTATCACCACTCCCACATTCTAGATGAGTCTCCAGGAAGTTAAAAACTCGATCCAAGTTCACACAGAGATTCAAACCTGGGTCTGACTCCCAAGATCCTTTTCACACAGCATCCCATAGACCCTTGGCCACCAGCTCTGACTCAGTTGCCTCCATAATACCAACTTACTCCACTGGGGCCAGCCAACACCTTGCCAGGGAGGGCTGGGACCATACTCTTGCTGCTGTTGGGCAGCTAGGCAGGAAAGCCACAGGCTTGAGATTCTGGTATCTCCCACCACTTCTAGACTTAACTAAAACACAGGATGTGAGATCTGGTTTCCCGACCGCCACCAAGAGAGGCCAGATAAGCAACCCAAAGGTAGTGCCCCAAAGGAGTTACCTTCCAGTTAGAGAGACCCAATCTGCCCATTTCCTCTCCCTTCTTCTACCTGAGGACTGCTCCAAGGCAGACTTGTCCTACCTGAAGACTCCCATGTGGCTGGACAGGCTCACCTGCAGACTCACCAGCAGAGCTCATCGTGAAACAAGGCTAAAGCACCCTTGGCATTTCTCCCTATCCCTCCTGCCATGCCTCACTCTCTCCTCACTATCAGTGCTCTGAGAATGCACTTTCCAAATAAAGCGTCAGCTTCAGGAAGTTTCCTTAGGGAACCCAGGTTTTCTAGTCATGTTTATGCTTCATTTCTTATTTCATTATTCTTAGTGATTTGATAAGTACCTGCAAACCTACCATCCAAAACAAAATCTAGAACGTGGACATAAACTTTATCTAACCATACAGTGCTCACATGCCACGTCCCCCCTGCCTCCCAACACACACACAAGATCACCATCATCTGGAGAATTCCTTGGCTTTTTGAAATATATAGTTTATTGCACCTATATGTATTTCTATAAAGCTTATTTTTACATTAATTGTAACTCTAGAAAAATACACCGTGCATTGTTTAATGATAGGAATACATTCTAAAAATGCATCATTAGGTGATTCCATCATTGTGTGAACATAGCAGAGTACACTTACACAAACCTAGGTGGTGCAGACTGCTACATACTTAGGCTGTGTGGCATAACATATTGCTCCTAGGCTATAAACTTCTACAACGTGTTACTGCACTGAATGTTGTAGACATTTGTAACACAATGGTAAGTATTTGTGTATCCAAACATACAAAAGGTAAAGTAAAAGACAGTATTAAAGATGTATAGGCTGTGTGTGGTGGCTCACGCCTGTAATCCCAGCACATTGGGAGGCCGGGCAGGCAGATCATGAGGTCAAGAGTTCAAGACCAGCGTGACCAATATGGTGAAACTCCAATGGTACTAAAAAAAAAAAAATACAAAAGTTAGCCAGCCGTGGTGGCACACACCTGTAGTCCCAGCTACTCAGGAGGCTGAGGCAGGAGAATCGCTTGAACCCAGGAGGCAGAGGCAGCCTGGGGGATACAGTGAGACTCCTTCACAAAAAAAAAAAAAAAAAAAAAGGTTTATAAATTGGATACCTATATAGGGCACTTACCTTAAGTAGAGCTTGCAGGATTGGAAGTTGCTCTGGGTGAGTCAGTGAGTGAGTGCTGAGTAAATGTGAAGAACTAGGGCACTACCATACAGTACTGTAGAGATTATAAACTCCGGATGTTTGGCAACAGAAAACTTATTTTAAAAATACTTTCATTCAATAATAAATTAGCTCACTGTAACTTTTTAACTTTATAAACTTTTTAAGCTTTGTAACTCTTGAAGTAACACTTAGCTTAAAACACGAACACATTGAATTTTCTTTCTTTAGATTGTTATTCTATCAACTTTTTTCAAATTTTCCATTTTTAAATTTTTATTTTCTACTTTTTAAACTTTTTTATTAAAAACAAAGATAAAAACATGCACTTTAGCCTAGGCCTATGCAATGTCAGGATCATCAGTGTCACCTTCTCAACTTGCCCCACTGGAAGGTCTTCAGGAGCAATAACAAGCATGGAGCTCTCATCTCCTTTGATAACAGTGACTTCTAGAATTTCTCCTGAAAGACCTGCCTGTGGTTCTTCTTAAGGAGGGGTCACTCTTCAGAAATACGTGCATAGTGGTTTTCTTGGTTTGTTTCTTTTCTTTTCCTTTTTTTTTTTTTTTGGTCTAAGATTTGCTTATAAGCAGATACTGCACTATGAATATTCCTCTCTATTAATGAAAACTTCAGTTTCGGGGTCTGTGTTTTTAAACTTTTTAAGGAGCTTTTTGAGGTTTGCAAAACCTTCCGCTAAGCCCTTCATAAATTTTCTTGGGGATTTTTTTTTTCTTCTCCTGCAATTTCCTTTTCTCTTGCCTCTTCGTCAGCAACACATTCCTGTTCCACTTCCAACAACTTCTTGTTAGTCAATTCCTCAGGACAACATCACTAGGTGATAGAAAATTTTCAGCTCCATTATAGTCTTATGGGACCACTGTCATATATGGAGTCCATCATTGGCTGAAATGCCATTACGTGGTATATGACTACATATCATATTATATAAATTTGGGGCATTTTCTTCACTTAACGTTTTATTACTGCTTGGAGTTATCCACGTTGTTGTAAATCAGTGTGGTTCATTTGTTTTTATAGTCCTGCAATAGTTATGTAACTACACCACAATTTATCCATCCACTCTCCTGTTGACAGGCATTTCAGTTGTTTCCAAGTTTTTGCATCAAAAACAGGGCAGCAATGAACATTCTTGTACACATCTCCTGTTTTACATCCATAAATGTTTCTATTTTGGTCTTTTTTATGCTGCTATAACACAGGGTAGTTTATAAGGAACAGAGATTTATTTGGCTCACAGTTCTGGAGGTTAGAAAGTTCCAGATCAAGGGGCTGAATCTTCTGCATCATAACATGGTAGAAGGCATCACATGGTGAGAGGGAGGGCTCACGCAAGAGTTGGGGGCCAAACTCATCCCTTTATCTGGAACCCAACCATGAGATAACCCACTCCCACAATAACAGCATGAATCCCTCTCCTCTTAAAGGTCCCACCTATCAACACTGTTGCTTTGAAGATTCCATTTCCAGCACATGAAATCTGGGGAACACATTCAAACCACGTCAGTTTCCTTTGGTCCCATCCCTAGGAGTGAAATTTTTGGGTCACATGTAGATGAATGTTCAGCCTTAGGAGATAATGCCAAACTGTTTTTCAAATCAGTTACACAAATCTATGACCTTTCTTTCATACAAAGAGTGTTCTTTAAAATCCAGTTTTGTTTTTGTTTTTGTTCTGTTTTTTTGAGATGGAGTCTTGCTCTGTCACCCAGGCTGGAGTGCAGTGGCGCAATCTCGGCTCACTGTGACCTCCACCCCCAAGGTTCAAGCGATTCTCCTGCCTCAGCCTCCCAAATAGCTGGGATTACAGGCATGCACCACCATACCTGGCTAATTTTTGTGACTTTTTTAGTAGAGATGGGGTTTCACCATGTTGGCCAGGCTGGTCTCAAACTCCTGATCTCAGGTGATCTGCCTGCCCCAGCTTCTCAAAGTGCTGGGATTACAGGTATGAGCCACTGCACCCAGCCTGAAATCCAATTTTTATAGTTTCCTTTGTTACAGGAAAGGGATCTTGATCCAGACCCCAAGAAAGGGTTCTTGGCTCTCACGCAAGAAAGAAGTCAGGGTAAGTCCATACAGTAAAGTGAAAGCAAGTTTATTAAGAAAGTAAAGGAATAAAAGAATCGTTACTCCATAGACAGAGCAGCCCCAAGCGCTGCTGGTTGCCCATTTGTATGGTTATTTCTTGATGATATGCTAAACAAGGAGTGAATTATTCATGCCTTCCCACTTTTGGACCTTACAGGGTAAATTTCTGACATTGCCATGGCATTTGTAAACTGTCATGATACTGGTGAGAGTGCAGTAGTGAGGATGTCCAGCGGTCACCCTTGTCGCCATCTTGGTTTTGGTGAGTTTTAGCTGGCTTCTTTATTGCAACCTGTTTTATCAGCAAGGTCTTTATGACCTGCATTTTGCACTGATATTCTGTGTTGTCCTGCGACTTGGAATGCCTAACCATCTGGGAATGCAGCCCAGTAAGTTTCAGCCTTATTTTACCCAGCTCCTATTCAAGATGGAGTTGTTCTGTTTAACACTTCTGACACCTTCATTCTGATAACTGCCAAAAATGAGCATTGTTGGTCGCCCGTTAAACATGTTATGTTTCCTCTGGGTATTTGTATTTTTTAAGAGGATGCTTGGAGAGGCAGTACTGTAAATGCAAAGCCATGAATTTTTCAGGCTACTATTTCAGGGCTTCTATTTCTATTTGCCTTTTCAGATTCACTCATCCAAGCATCATTGAAATGCTTACTAGGTTCTGGGGCTGTGCAAAGCATGAAGATGCAGAAGTGGGAGATAGAGGCCCTGCCACCAAACATCTTAAAGTCTGAAGCTTGAGTAAGACAACAAAACCATTATGTTGGGCTTTGACAGTATGTCAGGTGAATCGGGTAACTCAAGTCGACATTAAGGCAGCAGAGGGCACAGGAAGGCTTCCAGGAAAGTGGGTGCATACTCATCAGTCTTAAAGTCATGCAAAGGCAAATAACTTCAAGTAAGTCCCAGACTCATTACTTATTATCGTCATTCCCCTACCACTGTAAATTTCCTGGGGGAGCTTGGCCCCTCCTGACAAGAACAAGTGGTTCTATAGTGAGTCATACCCTGCTCTGCCCCACTTACTGTCTCCTTGCCAATAGGCTAATAGGAATCTATCCTACTGAGTTTCATCCACACAAGGATCTCTTAGCATGGACAAAATGTCTGTTTGGACTGTTTCTTCCCCCATTCCCTATTCTTCCTAGCATTCTTCACATCTACTTTGCTTCTTCTTCAAGTTAGCCCCCTCCATGTAGTAGCAAAATGGATGGATCCTGGCTGCTCCAGACCTCTAGAGATTTTAGAGCCTATGATCCAAAAAAGGGATATTTTTCTGGAAAGTGTCTGGTAAAATACCCAGAGACTTTCAAATGGTCCAACATATATTACATACTCTTTCATGAGCCAATCACTGTGACTAGAGGAATAAAATATACTGATTGGCTGAGCCTACATCACATAGTCATCCCTGGTCCAAACCACACAACCAGGAATACTTTGGAGCATTGGAAGAGGAGTATGTTTCCCACAAGGAATGCTGGGCAGACAAAAATGTGTGTCACTAAAAGGCCTGAGGAGGTAGTAGTTTTATTTGATTGCTCTAGTTAATTATCTTGCTTCTTTCACTAGTAGGTACATGGGAACAAGGCATAAACATATTTTACAAAGTTCCTCAGTATTCTATTAATGATAGCACAATTAAGTTTGTAATATAAAAATAACATTGTCTCCCTGTCTTCTTACTTCTAATGGCTTTAGTAATCACATGCTTTGCTAAGAAAATGTTTATGACTATGCATGCATAGGACATATTTATAGTCCCTCCTTAATGCTGAGCAACAAGTCCTCAAGGGCTTATCTGCAGTTTCGTGCATGGGGTATCCATGTTATACCCTTTTTTGTGGGGTGGACGGGCTCTTGCTTTGTCACCCAGGCTGAAGTGCAATGATGCAGTCAGAGTTCACTGCAGTCTTGACCTCCCAGGCTCAACCAACCCTCCAACCTCAGTCTCCCAAGTGGCTGGGACTACAGGCACATGCCAGCACACCTGGCAATTTTTTCTTTTTTTTTTAAGTAAAGGTAAGGTCTTGCCATGTTGCCCAGGCTGGTCTTGAATTCCTGGGCTCAAGCAATCCTCCCAAAGTGCTAGGATTATGGGATAACAGGCATGAGCCACTGTACCCACCCCCTACACTATTAAACTTAAGAGGAATTCTGTTCACCACTCTCCCTCTTCTCATTACCTAATTTACTGATGTTGAAATGGTGTGAATTCACTCTCCTACGTGAAGCATCTTCAGTCAGTTTTCTTGTTAGTTTTTTCCATGGCTCTGGGCATATTCCTCATTCGTCTCTCCTTGTCACCAGCTGCTTCATAACTAATCACAGTTCACTATTTTCTTCTTCTTAGGCCAGTCTATTAGAATTATCAAGCCTGGAATTTCTGGATATGTAACCGGAGGGTGGGCATTGTATAGGGAGTGGGCATAGCAAACAGAAGGTAGGGTTTAACACCAAACCACACAGGCAGCAGTTAATCTCACCTGTTTAATTATTAGAATTGGAATTGGCTCTGAGGAATCCCTCAGTGTTTAGAATGTTGAGTGTATAAAATTTCTTTTTCTTTTCAATGCTGAAAGGAAGTTTTATTTTCTTAACTTGACCAAAATTATAATATTGTTTATAAAAATTATATAAATGCAGGCTGATTGTTTTGAAAAAGTCAAAAAGCCAAATATAAATAAAGCACTAGAAATAAATTCAGTCATAAAAAGTTGACATCATTCCTCTAAACGTTATGTGGAATCATAGGAAGAAACATCACTGCAATAATTTCAAAGTAACATTGAAGGTAACATAAGAGATGTTTGGTCGTCAATGTCAATTCAAATGTAGATTATCTATGAAAATAGATCAGAGAGAAAGTAAGTACATCTGTAACTAACACAGGAAAAAATAAGTTAGTTTCAAATACTGTATTCTTCAATGAAAGAAAAACACAGATTAAGGATAAAACAATTAGATGGTCCCAGGTACTCGGGAGGCTGAGGCAGGAGAATTGCTTGAACCCAGGAGGCGGAGGTTGCGGTGAGCTGAGATCGCGCCATTGCACTCCAGCCTGGGTAACAAGAGCGAAACTCCATCTCAAAAAAAAAAAAAAAAAAAAAAAAATTAGATGGGTGTATCAAGTAGGCCACCTTTAAGAATCGTTTTTCAGGGTAGCTAAAAGGAGTAACAATAAAGCTCTACATATATAACTGAAATGTCTGCAATTAATCTAGTCCCAACACTTTTATTTGTAGAATTCTCAAATCAAAAGTAACAAATAATTATACATCAGCATAGTTAGGAATACCAAGTATTATTTTACAACTGCCACGATGTGTTTATTCTTCTCTGACACAATTGGCACAGATCTAATGGCTGGATCTGGGTTTAAACACATTGCTGTGTTTAATGTGATTCACTTGCTTCTTTCATGATGCACTGTTCCTGAATTGAGCTGTAGATAGATTTTGGTAGATGTTGATGGCAAGCTATCTGTTGTATATGAGGATGACGCTGACATTTCTCCTTCAGTTTCTGGTTATAATATTTGGCTGCTTTTTCTCGTGATGTAAACACACCCAATTTTTCAGAAGCATAGCTTTACATAGGTGGAGGTTCATTTCATCAGATCCATACATAATATACTTGCTGTCAGAAGTCCATTTTACACAGATAACATGTTGCATTCGCTTTGTGTGATATGCCACCCTGCTTTGACTTTTGTCTACAGAAAAGATTCAAATAGATTTATCGAAACTAGCAGACATGAACTCTTTCCCAGTGGGAAAGTAATCCACATCAAGCACTGCAGATACATGATCTGTATGGACCATTATAGGAGTGTCCAGTGCATGCATATTAAAGTTAATAAGTTATAATCTTTATTTGCTACCGTAAAAATGAAAGCTTCCATAGGGTTCCAACAGATTGTATTTGTTCTCATATCTAAGACAACCTTTTTCAGAGGAGTAGCTTGCCTCATAGCATAAAGTACTATATTCCTGTCAGATGCACAACTTTCCAAGAGAAATGTCTCAATTGGGTTAAATTTAACACTACTTATACTGTCAAACCTCCAGGTCATTGAACATATAGGATTATTTATTTGTTCATCCCAAATGTCTACTTGCTGTCCACATGTGGCAAAAACAGCTTCTTTCCAGTGGTGATCAATCCCAGTATACACTATCTTTCCTAATATTGTATGTAATGGCTCTTCCTCCTCTCCATAGACTGGCCCATCCATTTTCCACTGCTTCACAGTTTTGTCATCACCAACAGTGAAAAAGAAGCCCCACAACAATGAGTACATATTCCTCGTACAAAGCCTTCATGTGCTTATATTGTACGGATACATTTCAGTTGAGTCAGGTTCCAAATTCTAACCTCTCCATCACATGCCCCAGAAAGGACAGTAGCCAGGCTCTTCAGATGCTTTGCCAAGAAACTGACTCCATCTCAGTGACCATCCAGCCAAGCAAGGAACAGTTTTGCAAACTCGTTCCAATTGGTAGCATCTAAAGCTTTTACATATTCTCGTGGGACCTCAAAAGGATGTAAGGTAGGAACACAGTTTCTTGGAACTCTCTGTAAGTCCAACTTGGTTTTGCAGACATAGTTGTCTGGATTCCAGCTCAACATCTTCACTTTCATCTTGGTTGCTCTTCCTTCTGGACTCCATGAGCTGGTCACTCTACAGAATTTCAGAGTCCTGAGAGTGTCACAGGATTATCCCTAAAAATTTCCTTATATAGGACCTGAGTCTATCACAGTTTTTATGTAGATTATGAAGACTACAGCCCTTACCAATTTATCTCTGTTTTACCATAGATTTTGCAGGGCAATCTAATTGTAAAGCAGAAAACAAAAAATATAAAAAGTACATGTTTTGTGTTCTTCATTGCACTTACTACAACTTGAAAATATATATATATTTTTAATCCTATCTTTCTCTTCATTTATTTTATTTTATTGAGACAGGGTCTGGGTCTGTCATCCAGGCTGGAGTGCAGTGGTGTAATCTTGGCTCACTGCAACCTCTACCTCCTGGGCTCAAACCATCCTCCCACCACAGCCTCCCAAGTAGCTGGGACTACAAGCTCACACCACCATGCCCAGCTAATTTTCATATTTTTTGTAGAGGCGGGGTTTTGACATGTTGCCCAGGCTGATCTCAAACTCCTGAGCAAAAGCGATCCACCTGCCTTGACCTCCCAAAGTGTTGGGATTACAGGCATGAGCTACGGTGCACAGCCCTATCTTTCCCTTTAAAATATAAACTCTTTGAAGACAAGAATGTCTTATTCTACTTGTATGATCAGCACTTAGTAAAGTGTTCAGTATATATGGGTGATCAATAAATACTAGAAGGAATATATGAAACGTTCAGATCTTTCTTCTCAAAGGATTGGTAAACAATGAAATTAAAGATGCTAAAGGAGTTCAGTCTTCCCTAAGCTAACTTGTATCATAAATCCAAGTTTGCTTTAGCTTTGCTTTGCATTTTCCTTTTCTTTGATACTGAGCAGCTTCTCCATCATACTTCCCAGGTATTCATATCCCTTTTACAGCTCCTTGGCAGTCTAGAACTTTTTCCTTTAGTTAAGCCTGTCTTCCTGGGATGGTGCCCAGATTCCACAACTATCTCTTTCTTGCTATACTCCCATTAAAACTCCCATTATTTTCACTGCCAGGAGAAAAATATTCAGATAATTTCTCATTAAAGCATTATCCTGTAATAGACCATTTGATGCAGTAATTCTCCAGGGTATTGTATTTTAGAACATGAAGCCCTTAGCCTAAGATAGAGAATGTATTATGATGGCATTTCAGGGTCAGTGTGACAGTGGCATGGTGTGTATATATATTTCCATAGGTGGGTCGGGGGTTGGTTGGGACTTTTCTTATTCTCTCAGGCCTCATCATAAAGGTGGTCACAAAGTCAAAGTCAGTAAATTCCTAGTCAAAGTCAGTAAACTCAGGCTTCTCACCATTGGTCATAATAGGAGAGGAAAAAAAATCAACAAAGAAAAATAAGAAAGCAGATGGGTTTAAATACAAACAAAAAAACCTTGCTTTTCCCTCGAGAAAAATAACAACAAAAACAAATTGCTTCAGAAAGCAGAGACCAATTTATTGAGCTAGTAAGACAATTAATTACAAATGATTATCACTTTAAAAAATTTGAATGGGTGGAAAGTATAAAAAAATACAAGCCCATGAAACATAAAGAATGTTCACAAGCAGACCAGGTGTGGTGGCTCACACCTGTAATCCTAACACTTTGGGAGGCTGAGGCGGATGGATTATCTGAGGTCAGGAGTTCGAGACCAGCCTGACCAACATAGTGAAACCCCATCTCTACTAAAAATATAAAAATTGGCCAGGCGTGGCCACGCATTCCCATAATCCCAGCTACTCAGGAGGCTGAGGCAGGAGAATTGCTTGAACCCAGGAGGTGGAGATTGCAGTGAGCCAAGATCATGCCATTGCACTCCAGTCTGGGCAACAGAATAAGATACTGTCTCCAAAAAAAAAAAAAAGTATGTTCACAGCAGATTCTCCGAAAGACTCCTTTAAATGGCCAACTCCTAAAGTGCATTTAAAAGAAAATTCCATTTGCAAAAATTACGGTTATACTTAAGTTTCTACCAGTCCTTTGGGAGGCCAGAGTGGATGGGTCACCTGAGGTCAGGACTTCGAGACTGGCCCAGCCAACATGGCGAAAACCCATCTCTAATAAAAATACAAAAATTAGCTGGGCACAGTGGTCTGTGCCTGTAGTCCCAGCTACTTGGGAGGCTAAGACAGGAGAATTGCTTGATTTACCTGAGAGGCGGAGGTTGCAGTGAGCCAAGATTGTACCACTACACTGCAGTCTGGGCAACAGAGTGGGACTCTGTCTCAAAAATAAATAAATAAATAAGTTTCTAGAAACCACCTACTGTGTAAAGTACCTCCCTATGCCTGCTAGAGAAATGATATGCAAACTTTCATTGCCATCAATTCATCAGCATCAGAACTTTCTTGGCCAGTTTCCACTCAGGTATTTCTTTCTTTCCCTTCTTTGCATCATTAGAAGATCTTCACATCTGTCTTCATTCCCAGGTTCCGATTTGTTTTATTTGAAGTATTTCATCAATGTTAACATATGCAAAGCTGGTGCCATACAAATACCCTCATTACACAGATGAGGTAAGCCAAAGGAAATTAAATGGTAAATGCCCCAGGAAAATCTGTAGATCTGACAAATCCAGGACAGGAGCCAGTGGTTTCTGTGTCTAAATGCTGTGCTTCTGTCACAAGAAGTTTATGCTGCTAGTGCCAACCTGGCTGCCTACATTTGCTCATTATCACCATATCTGGGAACTGAGACCTCATAACCAATAGGTTTAGAAAATATCTTGAACCTACCACCTAAACATCTTTCCAGTTCAGCTTCTACACTACTGACATAGTGATCTCCCTAAACTGAAATCTGATCATATTACTCTCCTTTGCCTGAAAGCACCTCACTGGCAGAGAATAAAGTCCAAACTCCTAGCCTGACATAAAAAGTCCTGACTCTACACTGTCCCCCTTACCTGAATCACCAGATATATCAAAGTATTTGGTCCCACCACACAACTCCTCCCTCTCTATCACTGTGCCTTACCCTCTACAGCACCTCTGCTGAAAAACCCCCAGCCCCTTGAGGAATCACCTACACATCTCTCAAGCTACAGTGCTCTGTCTCTTCCCCTATGAAGCCTTTCCTGATACACTTTCTTCCCTCTAAGCTTCAGTTTCTGCATTAGCAAAAATGTGGATTATAATTCCCACACCATCCTTTAACTCAAGGATCACATAAAAAATGACTCTGAGGCTGAGCGCAGTGGCTCTCACGCCTGTAATTCCAGCACTTTGGGAGGCCAAGGCGGGCAGATCACGCAGTTAGGAGTTTGAGACCAGCCTGACCAACATGTTGAAACCCTGTCTCTACTAAAAACACAAAAATTAGCTGGGCATGCTGGCACACACCTGTAATCCCAGCTACTCAGGAGACTGAGGCAGGAGAATCGCTTGAACCCAGGAGGCGGACATTGCAGCGAGCTGAGATCTTGCCACTGCACTCCAGCCTAGGGAATAGAACAAGACTCTGTCTCAGTAAAATAAAATAAAATAAAATGACTCTGAAAAAGGCAAAACACTATGCAAAGACCAAGTTATGTTATTATACAATAAGCCTTTTTTAGAAACTTAATTACAGTACTTATAAGGATTATTATAAAAATAACCTTGGTCAGCATGGTGGCTCACACCTGTGATCCCAGCACTTTGGGAGGATGAGGCGGTTGTATCACTTGAGACCAGGAGTTTGAGACCAGCCTGGCCAACATGGTGAAACCCCATCTTTGCTAAAAATATAAAAATTAGCTGAGCATGGTGGCACGTGCCTGTAATCCCAGCTACTTTCGAGGCTGAGGCATGAGAATAGCTTGAACCCAGGAGGCAGAGGTTGTAATGAGCCAAGATTGGGCCACTGCACTCCAGCCTGGGTGACAGAGCAAGACTCCATCTCAAAAAAATAAAAATAAAAATAAGCTCTACAAATTAGAGGAATTTCCCTGTTTATTCATTGTTTAAATATAAGCTAAGCTTGAAATGGTAATGAGAACTGTGTTCACTTCAGACACAAATAGATTAAAAGTGGACCCACACAGGGAGGATTAGCATGACCTCTGCCCCACATAATTTTCAGTAATGAAAAACCGTATTTTATTTGCTAGCAAGAATTCTATTCTCATTTCATATTTTTCATTTTATCAATGGAATATTCTTCCTTACAACTCTAATTCACTCTAGTCAAAGTCTGATTTCCTTAAATGACTTTTGTTCTAGCACTAAGTCTTTGCTGCTTCTTACCCACCCAATCAGAAGATTGATGCACCTCCTCCACTATTTCTGGAACACAGCAGCAAGAGCGGGTAACATTTCCTCTGTTCTTAGTCTGTACCAGGCCTCTTCTAAATGATCACCTATGATTATAAAATTTAAATCCCACTACAATTCTCATTTCCTGTCTGCAAAATGGGGATGAGAAAATGGAAACTTAGAAAGGCTAAACCTCTTGTCAAAGTGTAGGGTAAATGCCCCTGAGAGCAATAACTTGAGCATACCCTTAGAATGACCTTATACAACAGACGCACCTGAGTGTGTTCCAGCGAGGGAATCCAGGAGTGGCTAACCCCGAGATTCACTCCTTGTATAAGAGCAACATCTGAGCCCCAGGCCATCTGGTAGAACAAGAGCCATACAGGGGTTTCAGTCCTGAGTTTGGGGTTGGATGTATATCTACCCGAGGAGATTTTCCTGCCTTCTGTACAAAGAAAGAATACAGCATTACAATACAGAAAAAGTTTAATAGACATGAAGCAGCCAAGCCACATGGGAGATGGAGTTAGTATTTAAATCAAAGTTGGTAGTTTAGGAGTTTTTCAAAGGCAGTTTAGGGGAAGGGTGGGGGTGGCTGGGGTTGCTGTTGATTGGTTGGGGTAGAGATGAAATCATAGGGAGTTGAAGCTGTCCTCCTGTACAATGAATCGCTTATTGGTGAGGCCACAGGAGTGGGATTGGTGGGTCCAGGTAGAGCGATGGGTGTCAGACATACTAAAAAACCTGAAAAGATATCTCGAAAGGCCAACCTACAATAGTAGTGTTATCTACAGGAATGGCTGGCAATCTGTGTCCATTTCTTAGCAGAATCAGCCTCCTTTCCACCCCCTAGCCTGATAGCCACTCATTAGCTTTAAGAAGGTGTTTGAGTTTGGGGAAAGGGTTATTATCATTTAAACTGTAACCTATATGTCTTCTAAAGGTAACAGCCCCAAAGCCCAGGAATGAATAAGGCAGCTTACAAACTATAGGCAAGAGAGGCAGGTGGGCTAGATCAGATCTCCTTCACTATTATAATTTTGTGCACATTTTAAACTGATGGGCAAACTACAACAAAAAAATTCAGAGCTCAATGATTAATCTGCACTGTAGAGTTAAGTAGAGTCCTCTAAAGCTCTCTATCTTCCTCTCTTTTTTAATGCCTGCTTTAAATCTGCTGTTACTCAGCTGCTAATGCTGAGATGAGACTCATTATTTACGGTCTAACTAGAATGTAAACATTGAAAACTCATTTAAATTTAAAAAAAGTAAGAGAGATTTTGTTAAACCAAACAACCTAGAATTTTTAAATCTCCCTTAAAGTTGATGGAAATAAATCCAGCACCTCTTTTAAACCTTATTCTTTTTTTTCTTTTCGAGACAGTTTCACTTTGCCACCCAGGCTGCAGTGCAGAGCCTGGATCTCAGCTGACTACAACCTCTGCCTTCCAGGTTTAGGCAATTCTCCTGCCTGGGACTACAGGTGTGTGTCACTACAGCCGGCTAATTTTTTTATTTTTTTAAGTAGAGATGGGGTTTCACTGTTTTGGCCAGGCTGGTTTTGAACTCCTGATCTCAGATAATCAGCCACCATGCCTGGCCTTTAAACCTTATTCTTAAAGCTAACTCTTAGTATTCAATTCTACTGCAAGCTCTCAATAATTGTCCAACTTACTCTCTTGAGGAGCTTCACTCTCTTGATATTAATCCTATTTATAAGAGAGATAGTACATGATTGCTGTTTGCAAGGGGACCTCCAAAATTATTGCCCAGAAGAATTTCTTTATCTTTGTCCTAGTAATGCTATTTACCCCCACACCATAACATTGATAGGCTGAGGTACTAAGTACTAGGTGTTTGGTTTTTTTCATACTCTTTACAGCATTTCTTCTTTCCTGTCTCCCTGAGTTTACTGTATATTGTCATTTTCCTTAAATATACTTCTGTGAGGCCAGGCACAGTGGCTCACACCTGTAATCCCAGCACTTTGGGAGGCCAAGGCAGGCAGATCACCAGAGGTCGAGATTTCGAGACCAGCCTGATCAATATGGAGAAACTCCATCTCTACTAAAATACAAAATTAGCCAGGTGTAGTGGCACATGCCTGTAATCCCAGCTACTTGGGAGGTTGAGGCAGGAGAATCTCTTGAACCCAGGAGGCAGAGGTTGCAGTGAGCTGAGATCATGCCATTGCACTCCAGCCTAGGCAAAAGAGTGAAACTCTGTCTCAATAATAATAATAATAATAATAATAATATATATATATATATATATATTTCTGTGTTTATTCTATCATGGCTAACTATTGTTTCCATGGCTGCACCAGGCACCCACTCTAACCAGTAATATCTCAGGTTGCTAACACAACACACAGCACTAACCACTGGATATGCTCATGTAGGCAGTCACTTGAGAATGACATTACACTCCTAGCAGTCCCACTACCTATGTAAGAAATTGCTAACACACAAGCCCCATACTCTGGATTCAACTACACCATATACATGAACACCCAAAATACAGGTTGATTAGGTGAACCTAGGCCAGTTGATCCCTCATGGCAATCTTCCATGGTGACCAAGCAAATAGGGAGGGCAACAGAGATGGCCTGTAAGGCTAGAAATTCCAAGGAGTCTAGCCGTTTCCCAGAGACTTTAACACATAAGCCCATTGCTATTACACTCTCAGCTATAATCAAACAAACCAGAATGTAAGCCATACAATGACCCTAACAAGTTCACTGTGGACCTCCTCAGTTTTTCTCTATAGTGAGGAAACAACAAAGTTAATGCCAGAAAGATTGATGATAACCGTTCCTTTATGCATATATATAGTTCAGCAACCAGGATGGAATATATAGAAATGAAAGTCTCCTGGCCAACATGGTGAAACCCCGTCTCTACTAAAAATACAAAAATTAGCCAGGTATGGTGGCACACGCCTGTGGTTCCAGCTACTCAGGAGGCTGAGGCCGAAGAATAGCTTGAATTTAGAAGGTGGAGGTTGCAGTGAGCTGAGATTGCACCACCGCACTACAGCCTGGTGACAGAGCAAGACTCCATCTCAAAAAAAAAAAAAGAAAGAAAGAAATGGAAGTCAAAAGTGGACTACTTTTCAACTTCACTAATATATCTACATCTTTTCCTCAATTTTCTCTTATCCTATTAATATTCAAAAATCGTATCTGTCAGGCCCACATTCACATAAAACTACAAGTCAAAATTTTACCCCCTTATGTATGGAAAACTACTTTTTGGAACACCACCCATCCACATTTAATCCCAGTGGACCATGCGATCCCTCTATTTATGCAAATCATACTGGAATCTAAACTAACACACCTATGCCTGATTATGAGGTTCCTCTTCAGGAGTTTCACTGAAAGAAACTGGTTCTTCTTTTCATACAGATCTAACATATTTCTAGCCTTGTCTGTTAAGTAAAAAGGCACTTGCACTATAATTGCAGCAATATCTGTAGTGCATATATATAACTGATCAGACTTTGTAACCTTTGGCAAAGTTCCAAATTCAAAATCCTTCTTACGTTGGTCCCTCCAAAGGGCATCAGAAACAGTACTTAGTCGGGGGAGAGAGATCCAAGATGGCCAATCACTAGCAGCTCAGGATTGCAGCTCCCAGTAAAAGCGCAAAGAGCCAGTGGACGCCACACTTACCGATAAATTTTTGCTGCCCACGGACCAGGACATTCCCAGTGGAGGAGCCCCACG
>CAUYQU010077888.1:0-16775 GCA_963574635.1 Cheracebus regulus | reverse complement strand
CACACTTTTTGGACGGGTGGTTTGGCAACTCTTGCCCCCGGGGGCAAACCCCGCCGGGCCCCCCAAAGGGGGGGGTTTTCCCCCCCCCCCGCCTTTTTTCCCCACCCACCCCCATTTTTTTTTTTTTTTTTTTTTTTTTTTTTGAGATGGAGTCTTGCTCTATGACTCAGGCTGGAGTGCAATGGTGCTATCCCAGCTCATTGCAACCTCCACCTCCCGCGTTCAAGTAATTCTCCTGCCTCAGCCTCTCGAGTAGCTGGGATTACAGGCACCGGACACCACACCCAGCTAATTTTTGTATTTTTAGTAGAGATGGGGTTTCACTGTGTTGGCCAGGCTGGTCTCGAACTCCTGACCTCTTGATCGCCTGCCTCAGCCTCCCAAAGTGCTGGGGTTACTGGCGTGAGCCACTGCCCCCGGCCTCAGGTGCTGACTGTGATGGGGAGAGGCGGACTGGTCCCCTGCTCACTTACCAACTCTCCAGCCGGGCAGGCAGAGCACTCCAGCGCTGGGAGCCTGGGGGAAGATCCCAGGCCTGTTGGATAGGGTTGGCAAGACATTCTCTGGGTCTCAGCTGAAATGCCTGGGACGTGTGGGGTTGGGCACTGGAAGCCAGCAGGTGGCAAGCCCCTTTGGGCAGGGAGGCTGTGGTGGACAGTCTGGAGCCACGGGAGAGTTTGGGCTCTTTGTTCCCTCCCCAACCTGAGGGCAGCAGGGGAAGGACCCCAGTGGCAGCCATCACGGAAGGCCTGTCACTTAACTCTGGGAGTTCCCCGCCAGAGGAATGCGGAGAGGCCACCGACCAGCGTGCTTAGGCCGGGGTGGGACAGCTGTGTTGGGGGCCCAAGCTGGTCAGCCTGGCCTGGCCAGGAGGAGTGCAGACAGGGCCTGCAGCCATCCATCCCCTCCTCAGCATGATTCTAGTATCGCTTTGCCAGGGGTTTTTCTCACCCTCTGCATAAAGGCAGACCAGGGCGTGGCAGGAGAGAAGGAGTTTGATAGACACGAGGCCGGCCATTCCACATGGGAGATGGAGGTCATACTCGGACCATCCAAGACTCACAAGTTTTTAAAGGCAGTTTGGAGGAAGTAAAATCAAAGGCAACTTAGAGGAGGGGGTGGGGGTCCCCAGGTTACAGATGCTTCCTGCCGATTGGTTTGGGCAGAGATGAAATCATAGGCCTCCTGGGAGCCAAATCGCTTCTCAGTGGGGACAGAGGAGCCGGGTTGTTGGTCTAGGTCCAGCCAGGAGTGTCAGACATGCAAATACCTGGAAAGGGATCTCAAAAGGCTAAATGGGGAAGCTGTTTATCTTACAACATCCGGAATGTCAGCGCCTTAGCAAGATTCAGGTTCCCTCCCCGCCTCAGCCTGACAGGCTCCTGTTAGCTTTACAAAAGCAGTTGAGTTCTCGGTAAGGCCTATTATCATTTAAACCGTAGCCTAAATGTCTTCCAAAATGAGCTTGGCTCTCCAGAGAGGGCAGGCAGAGCACTCTGGCCCTGGTGAATCCCAGCATGGTGTCCTGGTCAATGCCCTTGAAGAGCCGGCAGTTACCCTGTTTCCATGAGAGTAGCACACACTAGCCTGCTTCTATCAGCCATCATGAAATGCAACACACAATCATGCTTTTTTTCTTTTTTTGAGATGGAGTTTCGCTCTTTGTTGCCCAGGCTGGAGTGCAGTGGCACAATCTTGGCTCACTGCAACCTCCACCTCCTTGTACAAGCGATTCTCTTGCCTCAGCCTCCTGAGTAGCTGGGATTACAGGTGTGCGCCCCCACACCCAGCTAATTTTGTATTTTTAGTAGAGATGGGGTTTCTCCATGTTAGTCAGGCTGGTCTCAAACTCCCAACCTCTGGTGATCTGCCCGCCTCAGCCTCGCAAAATGTTGAGATTGCAGACGTGAACCACCATGCCTGGCCATGTTTTTTTAATAGTAAAATGTTTTCATACTTTAAATTCAACAACTCAGGATCAATTAGAGGAAAGGCAGGATGGAGCGTGGGTTATCTTAGTTTACTGTTGTAGTTTTCTCACCAACACATCTTTTGCAAAGGCGGCTTCACTAGGGGTGGGACAAAGAGCCTGGCCTTCCTTGCTGGGGCTGTGGCAGCTGATACCAGGGTACTCATAGGGTGTCCAGGGATCCAAGGCCTGTGTGGCTCCACATGGGCTTGAGGGATGCTCTGGTGCAGCCTCCAGACTGCCTCTATGTCGCTTTGGAAGCTCAGGGGGTCAGGGGGGCTCTTCCCTGCCCAGGATTGTGTCGGAAGTGTGGGTCCCTGGCCGGGTACAGTGGCTCACACGTGTAATCCCAGCACTTTGGGAGGCCAAGTCAGGTGGATCACCTGAGGTCAGGAGTTCAAGACCAGCCTGGCCAACATGTCGAAACCCTGTCTCTACTAAAAATACAAAAAAATCAGCCAGACATGGTGGCAGGCACCTGCAATCCCAGTTACTTGGGAGGCTGAGGCAGGAGAGTCGCTTGATCCTGGGAGGTGGAGGTTGCAGTGAGCTGAGGTCACACCACTGCACTCCAGCCTGGGCAACAAGACGGAGACTCCATCTCAAAAAAAAAAAAAAAAAAATGTGTGGGCCCCACCCCTCCAAGGGGCTCTCACTTTCACCTTTCGCTGCATCAGGGAGCTTCCCAGCTCCACTCCAATCCCAGGAGGGCAGCTCCCCAACTTTGCTGTTCCCATTCTCCAAGTCCCACCACAGCCCTGGTGAATCCCAGCACGGTGTCCCGGTCCAGATCCTTGAAGAGCCGGCAGTTACCCTCTTTCCTCTCCATGAGAGCAGCACACACCAGCTGCTGCTATCAGCCATCGTGAACTGCCAACGCATAATCACACTTTTTAATAGTGAAACATTTTCATACTTTTATTTCAATTTTGTATTTGTCTATTTTTATATTAATATTTCATTTTTTATATTGATTATGTTAATGTTTTATACTGATTAGTGTTAATATTTTGGGTATTAGAATTTGGGCATTTGGGGTTAGCATTTCATGTTATTTTTGCTTCTTTAATGTGGCTATGAGAAATACTGAAATTACATGCTTGGCTGGGCACAGTGACTCATGCCTGTAATCTCAGTAAAGCAGGAAAGGCCGAAAAACAAACCTCTCGAACACCAAACTGGGAAGGAAGTGACTTATTCGGCTGGGAGCTGCAGAGAGTCTGGATACCCCAAATAGCTGAGCCCAAACAAAGAAAATCCCTGCCCTTAGAAAGCCTTGCAACTCTAGAAATTACATGTGAAAGGGTCTTGGTCCATGGAGTAGGTGTAGGGTATGTGGCTTAGGTGGGGGTTTGAACTTAAGTAAAACCAATGCCTTCTGGAAAGATTCCCCCCACACCATGCCTGCGGTCTATAAGAGGGCAATTAAGGTGGTGCCTGGTCTGTCAGCCTTTACTTCTACTGAAATGCAGTGTAGAAGTCAAGGGGGAGACGGTCTTAGATGTTTAAGGGTGATTAAGGGTCTCCTTCCTCACCAGCACTTTGGGAGGCTGAGGCAGGCAGATCGCCTGAAGTCAGGAGTTTGAGACCAGCCTGGCCATCATGGTGAAACCCACGTCTCGACTAAAAATTACAAAAATTACCTGAGTGTGGTGGTGCAAACCTGTAATTCAAACTGTTCAGGAGGCTAAGGCAGGAGACTTGAGCCTGAGAGGTAGAGGTTGCAGTGAGCCAAGATGGTGCCACTGCATTCCAGCCTGGGAGAGAGCAAGACTGTCTCAAAAAAGAAAAAAAACTGCATACGTGGCTCTTATCATATTTGGACATCAGTTCTAGACAAACATGTTGTAGTATTTTTCAAAATCTTTTATTTTTGAGACAGAGTCTCGCTCTGTCGCCCAGGCTAGAGTATAGTGGTGCAATCTTGGCTCACTGCAACCTCTGCCTCCCAGGTTCAAGCGATTCTCCTGCCTCAGCCTCCTGAATAGCTGGGATTACAGACGTGTGCCACCATGTCCAATTCTTGTGTTTTCAGTAGAGACAGATTTTCACCAGATTTTCACCATGTTGGCCAGGCTGGTCTTGAACTCCTGACCTCAGCCTCCCAAAGTTCTGGGATTACAGGCAGGAGCCACCCTCCCAGGTCAAAAATCTCTTAATGCATATTCCTTTGAGTCAACATTCCCACTTATTACACCATTTTCACAGCATTCATTGAACTTTTTCCCATGACACAGATACATGGACATTGGCATTTACCCAAGGAACTTCCCATTATATCCTCAGGATCTCCTTAGTAAAAATTACATTGATCACTGACTTTCTGTCTGAGTATGTGGCAAAACTCATGAGGATATTGAAGGAACAGTCTACCTTCTCTCCTTTGCCAGACTGGATTTGGACTCATAGTCATTCAGCTATAATGTAGTGAGTGAACCAGCCAACCAAAAGTTTTTTTCTTTTCTTTTTTTTTTTTTTTAAGAAGCAGGGAGTTTAATAGGCAAAAAAGGGGGAAGAAAGAAGCTCCCTGTACAGAGATTAAGGGAGAGGGGCTCCAAAGCTGAGAGGAAACCCCTGACAACTGAAACTTTAAATAAGGAAACAAAATGAGAGAGTAAGTATTTTGACAAGTCTCAGGTAAAATCAGGCCAATTGCCCTGCAGGCAGGGCCTTTAATGACAGGGCGCTCGCACACCAGTAAACAGGTGGAACGTCCTCGTGCTTCAAGCAATGCCGGGAAACAGATGAGGAACGGAGGACAAGAAAGACGGAGGCCATCTGTGGAATTTGCGATGTTACTCAGGATGTCAGGTTAAGTCTTGCTGAGAATGTGACTTTACCGTAAAGATTAGATACAGTGTCAAAGAAGATGCCAGAGAAAATCTGTTTCAAGTAAACATGATGGCCAGGCGTGCTGGCTCAGGCCTAGAATCCCAGCACTTTGGGAGGCAAGGGCGGGCGGATCACTTGAGGTCAGGCATTCAAGACTGGCCTGGCCAACATGGTGAAACCCCATCTGTACTAATAAGCAAAAATTAACCAGGTACAGTGGCATATGTCTGTAGTCCCAGCTACTCTGGAGGCTGAGGCAGGAGAATGGCTTGAACCCGGCAGGCAGAGGTTGCAGTGAGCCGAGATCACACCATTGCACTTCAGCCTGGGCGACAGAGTGAGACTCTGTACCAAAAAATAAAAATAAATTTTTTTTTCAAAAAAGTTATTTTGTTAAGCTGGGCATGATGGGGTGCCTGTAGTCCCAGCTCCTTGGAAGACTGAGGCTGGAGGACCACTTGAGCCCAGGAGTTCAAGTCCCAACTGGGCAACAGAGCATGTCCCCATCTCTAAAAACAAAAAACAAAATTTTAAAAAAAGCATTGGCTCGCTGGCAATGCACGTGGGGCTCTAAGTGCCTCCCACCTTCACGTTCCACAGAGCTTCAAACTTTCCCTTCATCCAGAGGACACCTCCAGTGGACTGGACCATCTGTTTCCCGTGGTAAAACTAATTCAGGCAGGGACTAGGGATGAGGAGTCTGGGAGCTTGACGCTGGTGGCTGCTGATCATTCTCCAAGCTGTGTCGGATCCCATAACCAAAGTATATAGCAAATCCTAGTAGGGAAATGAGACAATGAGGGGAAATGTAGTCACCCTTTCCCTCATAAATGCCCACTAGAGAGTCTGCTGTGGTTTGTTTATTTGAAGGTTTTCTTGTTTCTTTTATTTAGAGATGGAGCTTCACTCTGTTGCCCAGGCTGGAGTGCAGTGGCATGATCTCAGCTCACTGCAACCTCTGCCTCCCAGGTTCAAGTGATTCTAATGCCTCAGCCTCCTGGGTAGGTGGGATTACAGGTGCCCGCCACCACGCCTAGCTACTCTTTTGCGTTTTTAGTAGAGATAGGGTTTCACCATCTTGGCCAGGCTGTTCTTGAACTCCTGACCTCAGGTAATCCACCTGCCTTGGCCTCCCGAAGTGCTGGGATTATAGGCATGAGCCACCGTGCCTGGCCATTTGGTAGAGACGGAGTCTCGCCATGTTGCCCGGGCCGGTCTGGAGCTCCTGGTCTCAAGCGATGCTTCTGCCTTCATCTCCCAGTTAGCTGGGACTACAGGCACACCCCACACTGCCAGCCTGAGACTGTTGTAGGGAAAGGTGGCAGGAAGTGTTGGGCTCAGACACCCAAGAGGCCTCTTTTTTTTCCAAGAAGCCACTCACCAATCAACATCCAGACTCCAAATCGGGCCCAGGTCTCAGTGGTCAGCTGCATCATCAGGTAAACATTCACAGAGATACTCAGCAGCGGGAGGACAGGCAGCAGAGGGACCTGCAGGCAAAGAGTTAACACAACACACCACGAATGTCTGCAAGGGACCCCTTATCCTAGGGTGGGAACACCACAGCTCTGTTCCAGTTGCATCTTGTTCAAATCATGTTCAATGCTTATTCTGTTATTCCTTCTATTTGGTTTTTTTTTTTTTTTTTGATATGGAGTCTTGGTCTGTCACCCAGGCTGGAGTGCCACAACCTCGGCTCACTGCAACCTCCACCTCCTGGGTTCAAGCGATTCTCTTGCCTCAGCCTCCTGGGTAGCTGGGATGGCAGGCACGCACCACCACACCTGGCTAATTTTTGTATTTTCAGTAGAGGTTTCACCATGTTGGTCAGGCTGGTCCTGAATTCCTGACCTCAAGTGATCTACGCAACTCGACCTCCCAAAGTGCTGGGATTACAGCTGTGAGCCACCTCACCTGGTTTGATGCCTGTTCTGAGTGGGTGTCCCATTGGGTGTTCCACAGAGACAGGTTTGGGGAAGTACTGAGATGCGAGGGTTGGAGGGGGGTGTCCATGAAGAATCCACTGGTTTTAGCAACTGCTCTTTTCTCCCCTGGTCCCATAGAGTGTTTAGAGCTTGAGGCATGCAGAGTCCACTGACTCAGGTGGGTGGTATGAGGGCATAGGGTCACCCACCTTGAAGTAAAGAGGAGCGCTGCTCTGGGGCTGTCTCCAGATGGTGAAAGTGAGTCCCACGGTGAGCACCAGCAGCAGCACCGCTGCCGTGATGTAGATCGGCTCTCCAGAGAACAGGCGTTTGGGCCACCAGGCCAGTACCAGGCACAGCATGGACAGCACGGTGACTGGAAAGGGCCAAGGTTGGGGAGAACAAGTTCAACTCCAGAAGCTAAATACGTTAAGATCTCGGGCCACATCCTATCACCAAAACCACACACACACACACATCCCAGCCTCCTCATTAGGTGGGACCACAGGCATGTGCCAGCACACCCACATAATTTCTTTTTTTGAGACGGAGTTTCACTTTTGTTGCCCAGGCTGGAGTGCAGTGGTACAATCTTGGCTCACTGCAACCTCTACCTCCAGGGTTCAAGCGATTCTCCTGCCTTAGCCTCCTGAGTAGGTGGGATTACAGGCAGCCACCACCACGCTTGGCAATTTTTTCTATATATATTTTTTCTCCCAAGACGGTCTTGCTCTGCTGTCCAGGCTGAAATGCAGTGGTGCAATCTCAGCTCACTGCAAACCCCACCTCCTGGGTTCAAGCCATTCTCCTGGCTCAGCCTCCCAGGTAGCTGGGATTTGGGGTGCCCATCACCATGCCTGGCTAATTTTTTCCATTTTTAGTACAGACAGGTTTCACGTGTTGGTTCAAACTCCTGACCTTGTGACCCACCCCTCTCAGCTTCCCAAAGTGCTGGGAGTACAGGTATGTACCACCATGCCTGGCCTAATTTTTTTTTTTTTTTTAAGTAGAGACCGGCTTTCACCATGTTGGCCAGGCTGGTCTCAAACTCCTGACCCTGTGATACTCCCAGCTTGGCCTACCAAAGTGCTGGGATTATAGGCATGAGCCTGCCACAAAACTGCCTCTACGACAAAGGGCCACCATATCCAAGACTCCTCTCAAGCACCAAAACAACAAGCCCCCTGCCTCGTGCTCTCAGGTTCAGAACACCCCGCAGAGAAACCCCAGTGCTCACCAAGCAGAAAGGCACATCCATAGACGATGCGGCCAGATCTTGGGGTAGGGGTGGTGCTGGCAGGGCTCCAGAGACTCGCCGGAGTGCTGGGCATGCCTGCTTCAGAAATACATTCTGGGGACTTTGCTTTGGGTGCAGGACTTATCTCAACTAATTCCACCTTCGGCTTCTCGTTCTCGCTGAAATCCTGGTCGGGCTGGTACCTGAATTAGAGCAGGGAAAGATGAACCCAGGTCCCTGTTCATCCAGCATCAGCCTAATACTCCCATGGTAGCCCCTACTTATTCGTTTCATCTACCCCTGTCAACGACACTCCAAAAAGAGTGAATGGAAAACTCCAACAGTACCCAGCAGTAATTCATAAATTTTCTTTTCTTTTCTTTTCTTTTTTTTTGAGACAGAGTCTCTCTCTTGTCGTCCAGGCCTGAGCACGGTTGCACAGTCTTGGCTCACTGCAATCTCCGCCTCCCAGGTTGGAGCGATCTCCTGCCTCAGCCTCCCCAGTAGCTGGGATTACAGGCGCACGCCACCACGCCCAGCTAATTTTTGTATTTTCAGTAGAGACACACTTTCACCATGTTGGCCAGGATGGTCTCCAACTCCTGACCTGAAGTGATCCACACTCCTCAGCCTCCCAAATCGCTGGATTGCAGGTGTGAGCCACTGTGCCCGGCCATAATTAATAAATTTTCAATTGTGTGCGGCTTCAAGTAGCGGTATTCCACGCTCCCCATGCCCAGGATGTGAATCATCCCTTTGTCCAGTATGTCCATGCTGTGAATGCTACCGGCCACGTTAAGTCACTTTAGGCATCTGATGGGAAAATCATCATATATAGGGACTGGTACTATCTGCGGTGTTGGGCATGTGCTGGGAGTCTTGGAAGGTGCCCCCCGTGGATAAGCAGGGGCTACTGACCAGACTCCCTACACCCTGTTTGTGTAGCAGTGCACCGAGGGGCCAGGAGGCAGGCAGAAGAGGGCTGGGAACCCCATCAATCCTCATGCGCCCGGGACCCCAGTCTCACCTGAGGACAAGAACTGAAAAGGCCACCAAGGAGTAAGCAAGCAAGGTCCCGATGCACGAGAGGTTCACGAGGTCGCTGAGCTCCAACAGGAAAGCCATGATTGCTACAGTCAGAGCACAAAACGGTAAGTTCCAGCGTGTTCTGGAGTTCCACAGCACTAGACGGGGACTGTCATTAACAACTGATGATACATTTTCTTTTCCTTTTTTTTTTTGAGATGGAGTGCTGGGATTACAGGCATGAGCCACTGTGCCCAGCCAGTGGTATATTTTCTAATATAAAACCCGGAAAAGCACTTTGGAAGGCCAAGAGGGGGTGGCGGATCACCTGAGGTCAGGAGTTCGAGACCAGCCTGACCAATATGGAGAAACCCCGTCTCTACGAAAAATACAAAAATTTGCTGGGCGTGGTGGTGCATGCCTGTAGTCCCAGCTACTCGGGAGGCTAAAGCAGGAGAATCATGTGAATATGGGAGATGGAGGTTGCAGTGAGCCGAGATCATGCCATTGCATTCCAGCAGGGGCTGCAGAGCAAGACTCCGTCTCCAAAAAGTAAAAAAAAGAGCTGGATAAATAGGCTTTCAATGTTGCCAATGCAAAGAAATGGGCAATGTTTGTAGTGACGGCTATGGTATTACCTTGATTTGATCATTACATCTTGTATACATGCATGGAAATCTCACTTTGATGTGATCATTACATCTTGTATACATGCATGGAAATCTCTCACTGTACCCCATGAATGTGTACAATTACTGGGTTAATTTAATAATAGGAATGTGGCCATGTGTGGGGACTCACGCCTGTAAGCTCAGCACTTAGGGAGGCCGAGGCAGGTTGATTTCTTGAGCCCAGGGATTCCACATCAGCCTGGGCAACATAGTAAGAACCCCACCTCTACAAAATTTAAATATTAGCTGGCTGTGGTGCCACTGTGCTCTGCATGGGTGACAGTGAGATCCTGTCTCAACAACAACAAAAGCCAGATTATGTACATTTTCCTTAATTTTTTTTTTTTTTTGAAACAGGAATCACCATACCTTACTACAGCCCTAACTGCTGTGCTCCAGCCGTCATCCCACCTCAGCTCCCAAGTAGCTGGGACTACAGGTGTACCATCACACCCAATTCATTTTTTAAAATTTCTTTGCGGGGCTGGGCGTGGTGGCTCACGCCTGTAATCCTAGCACTTTGGGAGGCCAAGGTGGGTGGATCAGCTGAGGTCAGGAGTTCAAGACCAGCCTGGCCATCATGGTGAAACCCCGTATTTTAAAAAAATAATAAATAAATAAATAAAATTTCTTTGCAAAGGAAAAAAAAAAATAGTCTCAGAGTCTGGCTATGTTGCCCAGGCTGATCTCAAACGTCTGGGCTCAAGCCATCCTCCTGCCTTGGCCTCCCAAAGTGCGGGGATTACAGGCATAAGCCACTGCACCCTGCCCCATTTTCTATTTTTTATTTTATTTTGAGACAGGGTCTTGTTCTGTCACCCAGGCTGGAGTGCAGTGGCGTGACTGCTGCTCACCGTAGTCCTCAACCTGCTGGGCTGAAGCCATCTTGCACCTCGGCCTCCCCAGTAGCTGAGACTACAGGCACGTGCCAGCATGCCCGGCTAATGTTTTGTTGTTGTTGTTGAGATGAAGGTCTCCCTATGTAGTCCAGGTTTTGAACTCCTGGGCTCAAGTGATCCTCCCACCTCAGCCTCCCAAAGTGCTGGGATTACAGGCATGAGCCACTGAGCCCAGTCCCATTTTCCTATTAAACTTTTTATTAAATCAACTTTTGTAATAGCCAAACATTTTTTAAAATTATTTATTTTTTAATTTTTTGAGACAGAGTCTCACTCTGTCACCCAGGCTAGAGCGCAGTGGCGTGATCTTGGCTCACTGCAACCTCCACCTCCTGAGTTCAAGTGATTTGTCTGCCTCAGCCTCCCGAGTAGCTGAGACTACAGGCGTGTGCCACCACGCCTGGCTAATTTTTTTTAGTAGAGATGGGCTTTCACTCTGTTAGCCAGGATGGTCTCGATCCTGATCCACTGTGCCCGGCCACATTTTTTTTTTAATTAATGAATAGGCCAGGCGTGGTGGCTCACGCCTGTAATCCCAGCACTTTGGGAGGCCGAGGCAGGTGGATCACAAGGTCAGGAGTTCGAGATCATCCAGGCCAATATGGTGAAACCCCATCTCTACTAAAAATACAAAAATTAGCCAGCCATGGGGGCAGGTGCCTGTAATCTCAGCTACTTGGGAGGCTGAGGCAGGAGAATTGCTTGAACCCAGGAACTGGAGGTTGCAGTGAGCCCAGATTGCATCTCTGCACTCCTGCCTGGGCTACACAGCAAGACTCCATGTCAAAAAATAATAATAATAATAATAAAAGCAAAAAAAACAATGGATGGGCAGTGTGGGAGGATGAGGAAGTAACTAGCAGAAAATGGAGGAAAGACATCCTGGATTCTGGCCCTTCACCTGCAACAGTCCCAGCAACGACGGTGGCCACTACGGGGGTGCTGGTGCGGGTGTGGATCCGGGCAAGTCCGCGGAAAAGGAGCCCATCCTCAGCCATGGAGTAGAGCACGCGAGACATGGGGAACATGGCACCCAGGAGGCTGCATGCAGGAGAAAACAGGAACATGCCTGGGGACTCAGGAAGCAGGAGGGACCGGGGTCTCGGCTCCATCGCCTCCAGCACCTCCTCCCTTTCCCCAAGGTCCAGGACACCCGAGAACCCGACAGCAGACAGGGAGAGAGCGTCCCGCACTGACCTGGAGGACAGGGCACAGAGGGTGCCGACGGCCACAGCGTATCTGATGGCGGGCCATCCGATGTGGACAAAAGCCTCGGGCAACGGGTTCTCGGAATGTATCAGGTAGTAGGGCACCATGAGGGTGAGTGCCGCCGAGACACCAAAATAGGCCAAGAAGCAGATGAAGATGGAGGCCACGATGCCCCAGGGGATGGAGCGCTGCGGGTGGAGGGCCTCTTCTCCTGCAGGACGGGTGTGTGCGCTGGGTCACGAAAACACACGCAAGCAGGGCGCAAAACCCTCTGCCCTCTGACCCATCTGACAGCAGGCTGCCTTTAATGAAACCTGGGCCCAGCAGCAGCCCCGACGGTGCCCAAACCCTCGATGAGCCAGAATGACCGTGTTACCTGTGGTGGCGATGCCATCAAAACCCACAAACGCAAAGAAACACGTGGCGGCTCCACGGAGAATCCCTTCAGAGCCGAAAGGCATAAACCCTCCAGAGCCCAGGGAGCCCAAGCTACAGGGGGAGAAGGAACAGGAAACATGGGTAAGCTGTGCAGCCGTCTTTCTGGGACTACACAGTTAATTCCACAAGCCCTGGGCTCCCTTTGCCATCCCCATTCCCTACCATCTGGCACCATCAGCCCAGACTCCCCCTATTCCCGAAATAGTCCCAGGTCTGCACCCCAGCCTCCACACCTGTGTCCAGGAGGGCACCTCTGGCCAGTTGCAATGGCTCATGCCTATAATCATAGCACTTCTTTGAAAGGCCGAGGCAGGCAGCTCACTTGAGGTCAAGAGTTAGAGGCCAGGCGCGGTGGCTGACTCCTGTAATCCCAGCACTTTAGAAGGCCAAGGCAGGTGGATCACCTAAGGTCAGGAGTTTGAGACCAGCCTGACCAACATGGTGAAACCCCGTCTCTACTAAAAATCAAAAAAAAAAAAAAAACTTAGCCAGGTGTGGTGGCGCATGCCTGTAATCCCAGCTACTCAGAGGCCAAGGCAGGGAAATCACTTGAACCTGGGAGGCGGAGTTTGCAGGGAGCCAAGATGGCACTATTGCACTTCAGCCTGGGTGACAAGAGCGAGAGTTGCCTCAAAAACTAAATAGCCCAGGCACAGTGTCTCATGCCTGTAATCCCAGCACTTTGGAAGGCTGAGGAGGGTGGATCACCCGAGATCAGGAGTTCGAAACCAACCTGGCCAACATGGTGAAACCCTGACTCTACTAAAAATACAGAAACTAGCTGGGCATGGTGCAGGTACCTATAATCTCAGCTACTTGGGAGGCTGAGGCAGGAGAATCACTTGAACCTGGGAGGCGGAGTTTGCAGTGAACTGAGATGGTGCTACTGGCACTCCAGCCTGAGCAACAGAGCTAGACTCCATCTTAAAAAATAAATAAGTAAAATAAGGCCAGGCACAGTGGCTCACACCTGTAATCCCAGCACTTCGGGAGGCCGAGGTGGGCAGATCACCAGGTCAGAAGTTCGAGACCAGCCTGACCAACGTGGTGAAACCCCATCTCTACTAAAAATACAAAAATTAGTTGGGCATGGTGGTAGACACCTGTAATCCCACCTACTCAGAAGGCTGAGTCAGGAAAATTGCTTGAACCCAGGAGGCAGAGTTTGCGGTGGGCCACAATTACGCCACTGCACTCCAGCCTGGGCGACAGAGCGAGACTCCATCTCTAAATAAATCGTTTTTAAACATTAAAAAAAAAAACCAGTGTGCCCTCACCTGTGGGTGCCATTGGAGCCCAGCTCAGCCCGTTTGTAGTCGATATCTGTGAGCTGCCAGTTACGCAGATCTCCCTTGATGAAGCCGGAGACAATGATGCAGCTCAGAACCAGAAGGTTCACACTTGTGAAGACTTTGGTCACCCAGGCTGACTCCCGAGCTCCCAAAGCCAGCAGTCCTGTGGGAAACACGGAATATCCAGAATAAATAAACCCATAAAGACAGAAGGCAGATCCGTGGTTGCCAAGGCCAAAGGGAATGGGGAACGACTGCCTGAAGGATGCCGAGTCTCCCGTGGGGTGATGATGAAAACATTTCCCAACTAGATGGAGGTGGCAGCTGCACAACACTGTGAAGGTACTAAATGCCACTGAACCGTGTGCTTTAAAATGGTTCGTTTCAGGCTGGGCGCGGACCCCACGCTGGTAATCCCAAGCGCTCTGGAAAGCCACGATGGGAGAATCACTAAGATCACTAGAAACCGGGAATTCAGCCGGGCACGGTGGCTCACGCCTGTAATCCCAGCATTCTGGGAGGCCAAGGTGGGTGGATCACTTGAGGTCAGCAGTTCGAGACCAGCATAGCCAACATGGTGAAACTCCATCTCTACTAAAAATACAAAAATCAGCTGGATGTGGTGTTGTGTGCCTGTCTTCCAGCTACTTGGGAGGCTGAGGCAGGAGAATTGCTTCAGCCCAGGTGGTCAGGACTGCAGTGAGCTGTGATCAAGCCACTACTCCAGTCTAAGTGAAAGAGCAAGATCCTGTCTCAAAATAACTAAAAAAATGAAATAGGCCGGGCGCGGTGGCTTATGCCTGCAATCCCAGCACTATGAGAGGCTGAGAAGGGCGGATCACTTGAGGTCAGGAGTCCAAGACCATCCCGGCCAACATGGTGAAACCGCATCTCTACTAAAAATTCAAAAATTAGCCGGGCATGGTGGCACGTGCCTGTAGTCCCAGCTACTCAGGAGGCTGAGGCAGAAGAATTGCTTGAACCCAGGAGGCAGAGGCTGCAGTGAGCCGAGAATCGAACCATTGCACGCCAATCTGGGCGACAGCGTGAGACTCTGTCTCAAAAAAAAAAAAAAAGGAAGAAAATGATTGATTTGAGGGGGGCGGGTGCAGACTGAAATAAAAAAAATAAAATGATTGATTTTAGTGTGGAGACCTAGCTACCTGGGAGGCTGAGGTGGGAGGATTGCTTGAGCTCACTTGATCCCAGGAGTTTGAGGCTGCATTGAGCCATGATTCTGTCACTGTACTCCAGCCTGGGAATGAGAGAGGCCCTGCCTTAAGAAAAACAAAAGCACAACTGGTCTCAGTAGAAAGGAAGAAACGTCTAAGTCAGTGGTTGTCAGCTTCTGATTATCCTAATTTGGGGGTGAGGACCACTGGCATCTAGTGGGTAGAGGCCAGGGGTACTGCTCAATGCCCTATAATGCGCAGAGCGACTCCCAGGACAAAGAATCGCCTGAGGATGTTTATAGTGTCACAGTGTGGGAACAGGGCTCCAAGTCTTACCCTCCTGTGATTCCCATCATCAGTCCTTCCTTCTGGTTTTCTCTTTTTTTTTTTTTTTTTGAGACGGAGTCTTGCTCTATCACCAGGTTAGAGTGCAGTGGCTCACTGCAACCTCCGCCTCCCAGGTTCAAGTGGTTCTCCTGCCTCAGCTTCCTCCGTAGCTGGGATTACAGGCGTGCGCCACCACGCCCGGCTCATTTTTGTATTTTTAGTAGAGATTGGGTTTCACCATGTTGGCCAGGCTGGTCTTGAACTCCTGACCTCAGGTGATCCACCCGCCTCAGCCTCCCAAAGTGCTGGGATTGCAGGCATGAGCCACTGTGCCCGGCACACCCGTCTGGTTTTCTAATACCTGTACTGTTGGTATTAGAATATGTCCTCCTCCAAGCCTTTCCCACCCCACTTCCTCCTCCATGCCCTGATCACCCCCCATCTTATCTCTGACCCCCGCCTCTCACCAGTGAGGACCAACACCAGGCCCAGCGCAAAAAAGTCTGGATACGTGGCCAGGACTTGAGGCATATGCATAGCAATGTCCTGCAGGGCATGGGAGATTCTGTTCCCGATCAGGCTGTCAAACGTAAAGCTCCAGGCCCTGGCCACACTGGCGGCACCTGCAGCAGAAGGAGAAACACGTGTTTATGAACAGACAGGAACCGTGACGACATGCATGTGCGATCTCCGCTCACCACAAACTCTGCCCTCCAGCTTTAAGTGATTCTCCTGCCTCAGCCTCCTGAGTAGCTGGAATGACAGGCGCAAGCCTGTCAGGTAATTTTTGTATTTTTAGTAGAGATGGAGTTTCATCATGTTGGCCAGTCTGGTCTTGAACTCCTGTCCTCAAGTGATCCACCCACCTCGGCCTCCCAAAGTGCTAGGAATACAGTCGTGAGCTACTGCACCTGGCTGGGGAGAAATCATTTCTAAAAGAAAAAGGGAAGGCCAGGGGCGGTGGCTCACACCTGTAATCCCAGCACTTTGGGAGGCCGAGGCAGGCGGATCACGAGGTCAGGAGATCAAGACCGTCCTTGCCAACATGGTGAAACCCCATCTCTACTAAAATATAAAAATTAGCTGGGTGTGGTGGCGTGTGTCTGTAGACCCAGCTACTCGGGAGACTGAGGCAGGAGAATTGCTTGAAACCGGGAGGCGGAGGTTGCAGTGAGCCGAGATTGAGCCACCGTACTCCAGCCTGGCGCCTGGAGACAGAGCGAGACTCCGTCTCAAAAAAAAAAAAGAAAGCAAAAGGGAAAAGAAAAATATCTAATTTCAAAAAATGTCTTTTGATGGGATGGGGAGGAGCAGTAGAAAAAGAAAAAGAATAAAATAGGCTGGGCGCAGTGGCTCACACCTGTAATCCCAGCACTTCGGGAGGCTGAGGCAGGCAGATCACCTGAGGTCAGGAGTTGGAGACCAGCGTGGACAACATGGTGAAACCCTGTCTCTACTAAAAATACAAAATTTAGCTGAACGTGGTGTCAGGTGCCTGTAATTCCAGCTACTCAGGAGGCTGAGGCATGAGAATCCCTTGAACCCAGGAGGGGGAGGTTGCACTGAGCTGAGATTGCTCCACTGCACTCCAGCCTGGATGACAGAGTGAGATTCTGTCTCAAAAGAAAAAAAAAAAAAAAAAAATAACTCTGCCCCATACAACCCAACGTTCCCAATTATTCTTGTTGTTCAGTCGTGGCAGGGAACCAGAAAGCGGCTGATTAAAGGGCATCTGGGCCTTCACCTGCCACCGTTACCCAAACTCTAACACACAAGGT
>CAUYQU010077886.1:0-37587 GCA_963574635.1 Cheracebus regulus | reverse complement strand
TGGGGCTGCTCCGCCTGGGAATCTCCTGGTCTGGGGGTAATAAAAATCCGTCTGGAAATGCGGCGTCCACTCACCCTCTGCACTTTCACTGGGAGCTGCAATCCTGAGCTGCTCCTAATCCGCCATCTTGGATCTCTCCGTTCATTTCATTTTTTAGGGAGGGGATGTGGTTGACTCCTGTCACCCAGGTTGGGGTGCAGTGAGATGATCACAGCTCACTGCAGCTTCAACTTCACAAGCTCAGGTGATCCTTCCACCTCAGCCTCCCAAGTAACTGAGACTACAGGTATGTGCCACCATGCCCAGCTAATAGTTTATTATTTTTTTTATTAAAGATGGGGTTTTGCCTTATTGCCCAGGCTGGTCTTGAACTCCTGGGCTTAAGCAATCTAAAATTCTTTCTTCTGCTTGGCCTAGCCTATTGTTGAAGCTCTTTGACTGTATTTTGTGAGTCCTTCAATAAAATTTTCATATCCAGAATTTCTGATTTTTAAAAATAATACTTCTCATCTTTCATATGCTGAATCGTTTTTCTGCTTTGTGTTGTTTTTCAACTTTCTCAACTTGGTGTAATAAACAGAATTTATAGCTCCTAAGACAGTTTATCTTTTGCTAATCTGAATCACAAAAACTGGTCCTTTTTTTCATCTTTTGGCAGGATATACAGAAACTAAGCTGTTACACACCCTTTACAGCCCTTAATCCCTCTTCTTGATTACTTGCCTTTTATGCATAAGACACTAGGGGACTGGCATCTAGTTGGCTCTCAAATATTTGTTAAATGAATGAAGAAATATACTGTTGTCACATGTTATTATTAGGGGCAAGTAAAGCAATAGCTTTCAGGTCTGACCATATAGTAATTGTGAGCATTTTAAGATTTCTTTTGAGTACCTAACTGAAACAGCTATTATTTTTTAAATGGTGGCAACTTTTTGCAGTTGCTTTCTGGAAGACTTTCCTTATGTGTGACGTGGACAGCTGTGGAGGGCTGGACTCCAGGGCCTGTGCTATAAACATCACAGTGGACTATGCATTTTTCAAGTTGGGAGAGGTCGGTGATTTTTGTCCCAGGTGACACCTGGTTAGATGCTTTTCTAGGAGCCCCTGCCTGCTGTTAGTGGCCTCTTTGGGTGGCCATCAGGGCTGCATCCACTGGTATCACTTTTCATTTGGATTCTTTAGGGATAGAATTGTTGGTCGTGTCTTTCTGGATTTTTCATTGTGTGAAAGAAACAGTCTGTTGGCTGGTTTGGGGTTAACCTTTTCAAAAGCTCAGTTAGAGAAGGGTGAGTCCGTTCACTTTAATGGAAAAAAGATTTTTTTAAAGATTTCTGTGACAGGGAAAATTCTGGACCAATTTTCTTCATCTTTCTTTAGTTCCATTTTTTCCTCTTGCCTCAGCCTCCCAAGTAGCTGGGATTACAGGTGCCTGCCACCACTCCCAGCTAATTATTTTTTATTTTTAGTAGAGACGAGGTTTCAATGTTTTGGCCAGGCTGGTCTCAAACTCCTGACCTCAAGTGATCTGCCCGCCTCCTCCTCCCAAAGTGCTGGGATTACAGGCATGAGCCACTGCATGTAGCATCTTCCTTTAGTTCTTACTTTTACATGTGACATCTCTCTTTTTTTTTTTTTTTTTTGAGATGGAGTCTCGCACTGTCACCCAGGCTGGAGTAGAGTGGTGCGATCTTGGCTCAGCGTAACCCCTGCCACCTGGGTTCAAATGACTCTCCTTCCTTAGCCTCCTGAGTAGCTGGGATTACAGGTATGTACCACCACAAGCAGATTTTTGTATTCAGGGTTTCACCATGTTGGCCAGGCTAGTCTCAAACTCCTGACCTCAAGTGATCCGCCTGCCATGGCCTCCCAAAGTGCTGGGATTACAGGCATGAGCCACCATGCCCAGCAAGAAATGTTTATTTTTTTAAAACAGATATTCTTCATGAAAGGAAGGTATTCTCTAGAATCAGTGGTGCTGGTACAAGGTAGGAGTTAAAACTCAGATGTTTACAGAGGGTTAGCAGAGAACAAAAAGGCAGCCTGTGTTTATGCCCTTGAATTTGTTTTCGAGGTACTCATAATCTGTTTATATTTATAGAAATTTCTTTACTGTAAGAAAATTATAAATGTTAGATGCGATGACAGGTAACACTAGGTGTTTGTTCACCCTCAACATTGGGAAGCAGCAGGAAGTGGTGAGGACTGCAGGGAAATAAAAAGGTGAGTCTACTTCCCACTGGGGCCCTATGTTGCCACAGTTTTTGTTTTCCGAGATAAATTCAATTTCTGTGGGTTGTTTTTTTTGAGACGGAGTTTTGCTCTTGTTGCCCAGGCTGGAGTGCGATGGTGCGATCTCAGCTCACCGCAACCTCTGTCTCCAGGGTTCAAGCAATTCTCCTGCCTCAGCCTCCTGAGTAGCTGGGATTACAGGCATGTGCCACTATGCCCAGCTAATTTTGTACTTTTAGCAGAAACAGGGTTTCTCCACGTTGGTTAGGCTGGTCTTGAACTCCCAACCTCAGGTGATCCACACACCTCAGCCTCCCAAAGTGCTTGGATTATAGGCGTGAGCCACCGTTCCCAGCCTTTTTTTTTTTTTTTTTCCAATAGACATAGTGTTGCTCTTTTGTCCAGGCTGGGGCACTGCAACCTCCACCTCCCAGTTTCAAAGGATTCTCCTGCCTCAGCCTCCTAAGTTGCTGGAATTACAGGTGCCCACTACCACATCTGGCTAAATTTTTTTTGTATTTTTAGTAGAGACAGGAGTTTCCCCATGGTAGCCAGGCTGGTCTTGAACTCCTGACCTCAGGTGATCTTCCTGCCTTGGCCTCCCAAAGTGCTGGAATTATAGACATGAGCCACTGTGCCCAGCCTAAGCTGAATTTGTATGTGAAATTTTTCTATTTTAAAACTTTGGCTGAATTTTTACAATCTGAGTAGTTCAAATAAAACTAATTTGGGGGACAAACTTGTTTTCAGGTCATGAATTTGAAGTCTCTAATACATATTGGGACAAGTTGGCATATGGATGGGCCTGTGAATCATCTCTCAGAGGGTTGGTGTTGTGTGGGAGTCCTAGGGAAAGCTGTGTGTGGAGGGGACTGTTTATGTTTATCCTTGCATATGGATATGGAGGAGCCCAAGATATATGTGTAAAGTAAAAAGCAAGTTATAGAATGAGATGTACAATTTTATTCTATTTATGTAAGTTTTTTTCTAAAAAGATGTGTACGTAAAATTTCAAGTCCATAAAAATTTCATAAATATAGAACCTGAAAGGATATACAAGAAACTGGCAAAGGTAGTTGCCCCTGGCATTGATTCTGAATTGGAGGCCGGAAAAGGAACTGTTTTTGAGTTTATACCCTTCTGTTAGCATGCAGTACTTAAATAATTTTTGAAAAGTAAAATGAAAAGAGCTGTTGGGAAGTATAATTCCTATATATTACAATTGAGGAGTCTTGCTATATATGAATAGTGAAGCATATAAGCCTTCAGTGCTAATCATTTTGAGGAAGGAAGGATATCAGAGTGATCTGGAGTGATCAGGAAGGGCTTCTTGGAAGAGAGGGAGCCTTGAAGATTGGGCACAAATCCCTAGGGAAGTGGACAGCAGGAGCCAAAGCCTAGAGGTAGAAAAGAGAAGGCGACTTGGCGACTGGTGGGCAGTTAAATTTGACAGAAGCCAAGAGTATTGGGAAGCAGTGAAAGATAGAGAGTTTAACACTGAGGAGCCATGGAGGGTGTTTAGGCAGGAGATAATGGGACAAGAGCAGTGCTCCAGCATGCTTAAACTGGCAACAAGGACGAAGGAATCTGGAGACAAAGCTGCAGGGTGGCAGCCTCTCATGTGGTCCCTTCTGGCTCCCAAAATAGTTGTCACTAATTCCTGCTAGGGTGTTTCCTGGTGAACAAGGATTATTCCTGTATAACTGACGAATAAGCTCCTGGCATTTCCTGTTCTTCCACTCTCCAGAGTGTGAGTCTTGGAAGCTTGCCAACCTCTGCTGGTGCTCGATGTGGGTTCTCTACCTCCAAAGCCAGTATGTCTCCCAAGACATTTTGGAGGTTCTGTGGAGCAACTCGCCATTGACTGACATGCAGCCACTAGAAACAAGCCCACACTTTGGAGTTAGGCAGATCTGGATTTGAATTTTGACCTTGCCACTTGCTTTTAGATTTTAGAATGGCCCTTGACTCCTTTGGGCCTCAATTCCTCATTCGCAAAATGAAGATAATATGATTTGCCTTCTAGGGTATTAAGGGTGTTATGCCTTTTAGGTTGATACATAGCAAGTAGATCTTCTTTGCTTTTCTGTGACAACACCCACTCTGAGCTCTATGTGTATGTATATGTGTGTGTGTGTGTGTGTGTGTGTGTGTGTGTGTGTGTATGTGTATGTACTTAATAAGTGTTGGATACATGGGCTTTGTGCTTTTAAACCTAATCGAGTCTTTATAGTGATTGACTTGTGATTATGTGATTGATTAGGCTATGTCTGTAGGCTAGGATATACCTCTTCTGTGACCAAAACAGTTCTGTCCAAGCAAATGTCCTTGTTAGGATGGCTTGTGAGTCATTCATTCATTCATTCTGCTATATTATATTATAGTGATTGACTATATATTCATTGTGCTATATCATATTATAGTGATTGACTTGTGATTATGTGATTTATTAGGCTATGTCTGTAGGCTAGGGTATACCTCTTCTGTGACCAAAACAGTTCTGTCCAAGCAAATACCCTATGTCAGGATGGCTTGTGAGTCATTCATTCATTCTGTATGGTAGGTCAATATTTTGTAGGGCTTGATGTTTAATAAGATAATTTGGGAAGCCTTCTTTAAAAATATATAAATTGCAGAAAGCATGTAAACATATTGGTAGGGCTCTTCCTGGGGCCCTGAAAGGGGCTTGTGAAAATGAGGAGCCCTAAAGCTTGAGCTTTTTGGTTTCACAGTAAATCATCTCCATGTTTAAAGATTTATAGAACATTCACTACAGCTAGTATTAGAAGTTATGAAGGATATGGAGGTTTCTAAAAGAGGAAAGATGGATACAAGTTTTAGTAATATAGTCATCCTACATAGACTCAGGACAAAATCCCCTTTATTTTTTTCATTCAACAAATATTTATGGAGTACCTACTATGTGCCAGGCACTATGCTAAGCCCTGGAACATAGCTGTGAAAACACTAGTCTCTGCCCTGTGGAGCTCATATTCAAGTGTCACCTGCATCGTGACTTGTAGACCTATGTAGGTTGCAATGAAAAGAGCCACAGTGTTGATCTGTGACTTTGGTGCCTGGTTTCTCTTTTTAATCCCTCTGCCCTTTTCAGGCCTGTTCTGGGAGTGAGTGCCACATGGTTAAATTGGTACTGAGAGAAACTTAGCCATCCCAAGCAGTGATGAAAGAATCATTATTACCAGGGAAAGTGGGTTTGCTGATTTGTAATACTCAAACCCTTCCCTGCCCTGACTGGTATGAAATATTGATAAGGAGTCATTGTTTCTTCACCAAAGATAGGCTCTGTTTTGGGGCTGATTTCAGCTCGGTATGGCAGGGCAAACCTGAATGAGCAATTTGATCTAACTCCAGAGCTGTAGGTAGTAGTGTTTCTTTATGTCTTGGTTCTAGAGGGGCAGCCAATCCCGCAGTCTCAAAGAACAGAAGAATTGGATTCTAGAGACATGAAGGGCTTGCCTGGTTGTTTACCTCTAGCCACTGCTCCCCTTGGCCACAGTGGGGTAGTGACTCAGAGCTGAAACTGTGTCCCTGCCTGGTTGCCAGATTTTGGTGGGGGGTGGAGAGGAAGGAGAATGAATGAGCAGGAGCAAGTGGCTGCTGGATTTGTAACACCTTGGGAGGCAGCTGCTCAAGAACCGAAATTGAAAGAGAGCAGGCAGGCTGGGAGTCTCCCTCCCTGTCTGTCCTGAACCTGATTTTGTAAGGCTCCACGGCTGGGGAAGACACTATCTGAACATGGAGCCCAAAAGGAGAGTGAGTGTGTCAGCTGCCTTTTCCAGAAAGAACAAGAGAGCAGGTTAGTCCTGTACTGGTTTCACGGGGATTCAGTTTGCTGTGATATATTCTGATTCATGAAAGTCAAGTAATGCCTGAGAGAAAGGGAGTTTTCTTCAATGGTTGAAGAAAACTACAGTTAAATAAAAACAACCAGCATCCAATGTAATTGGGCATAAACAAGACATAAGTATCATTAACTACACCTCCCTGTTGTTATTACAAAGAATATTTTGTTGGCAAGTGAGGTCGGGGAGGACAACTGTTCTGCCTCTGTCTCTTTGTGTCTTCAATTGTGTGTAGTGTTGCTACATTTCAATGTGTAGTTCTGTGGATAGCAGTAGTTTGAGATGAACCTCAGCATCTTAAAATGCTACAGCTGGAGGGAAGATCCTTGAAACATCTCCTGCTCCAGCCTTCTCATTTTACAGCTGGGGAGCCTGACTTATTTGAGTGTACTAAACGGAAGCATAAAACTGGGTGTTCTGAGATTGGAAATGTTTCCCAGGACATGTTTGAAAACTTCTATAGAATGCGACTTTTCTCAGGCTGCAGTTTCTGAACCCCGTCGGGGGTGGAAGTGTGGCTGGTGGAAGGCATCTCTTGATCTTAAACCACTTTGTCTGCCAGGTGAGTTCTTTAAATAGAAATTTAAACAGGAGGCTGGGTGCTGTGCCTTAACTCAAAGGGAAGAAAAGAAAACGTGTTCTTGAGCCTCTGTCCTAGAGCAGGCTAAACATGCTGGAGTCTGCAGCATGGAAAAAGGCAAAACAACTCTGTTGGAATGCAGTCTTAGAGCGAGCAAAAGATAAATATAGCAGGCATTAAAGGTTGGAGTGTCTACTGTGGGCTGGGACATTATCAATATTCTTTATAACAATGCAGGGTTGGAATTAATCTTTTCTTTACAGATAAACTCAGAAAAGCCACTAACTTGCTCAAGGTCATGCACTACCAGTGTGTGGCAGAGCTGGGATTTGAATTCATTTGTGTGACTCTGATCTGCCTGGTCTTCATGCAGGCCTTGTGTGGCCTTTCAAGATGGAGTGTCTACCTGCACCCCTCATTTTACAGATGAGGAAACCGAGGCCCAGGGAGGTTGAGTAGTTGCCTGGACTGTGGAGCTGGCTGCTAGTGACAAAGCTGGTACTTGGCTCCTATCACATTGCTTCTCTGCCATCTTTCTTTAAAAAAAAAATTAGGGAAGGGCTCTCTGGATTTGATTTCTTGATTCTATCAGGAGCTTGGCTTTAGTGGTCTTGTGGCTACTAGGATCCTGTGAAATCAAAATTAAAAATTTCTATTCACCAAGTAGCCAGGGGGCCAGACAGGCTTGCGGTGTGTGGGTGACTCAGTCAGAAGAGTGCTTTGCGGAATGGCCATGGAGTGGATCTGCAGAACTCTGGAGAACTTAGAAGAACCTAATGAAATGTAAAGGTTTGCAAATCATACCAGAAGTCTATAAAATCTAGAGCTTGGAAAGGACAGGACGGACTTCCCTCTTTGGAAGTTGTGAGCGTTTTAAGTTTGCTCAGTTAATTTTGTGACTCCCTCATCCCCAGCTCTGCCTGTACCAGGCTCTGTTCCCTTTTGCACCTTTGGACACGGAGCAGTTACTAACTGCCCCTCAGGTAGGGGGTCTGGAGTTGGATGGGATTTCTATGTTGCTGCCCACGTTGGTATGGACTGTGTGCCAGATATGGACAATATGGGAGTGGAGAAGGCCTAGCATTGTCCTGCTCCATGCTCCCCAGGGCTGGTGGAGTCTTCCTCAGGGCCTGTGGCCTTCTGCCTCCCCATCTCTTTGAGGGCTCGGGGATGCGTTGTGTTGCTGAAATCAGAAAATGACGTGGGTTCTGCACAGCCTCTCCCTGAAGGTGATGTGTCTGTGCTCAGGCTATTTTGAAGTAAAGGAGTTCAAGTGCCTACTCCATGGATATTCTTGTTTCTTTGCTGTAGGAGATACATGAGGAGTGAGTGAATGACTGCTCCCTGCCCTTGGATCTTACCTGAAGGGAGGGAACAGGTAGGAGAACAAACACATGTGAAATAAGCAGAGAACAATAGTAGAGAGGATATAATCAGTCACCAAATTGTAGGTTTCACACCAAAACACTCTCTCAATTCACATAAGGGAGATATAGGTGATATTTGTATTATCCTCCACTGTGTTTTTAATCACTCAGTAATTTCCTGTTGGGTGTTTACATTCCATTCTTTGATTCTCTCAGTGGAGTGTTTAAACCCTCCTTTACAGGGGTGTGGGGGAAGTTGTAGGGGAGGGCTAATTTCTCCAAATTATATTGTAACATAGTTCAAGAGAGCCAAGGATGAAGTGTTCTTGGCATGTTGGTGTCTCACCCTTGCACTGGCAGTAAGAATAGAAGCCAACCTCCTTCTGATGGCTGATGACTGTTAGGTTCTTATCTCTGTTACCTGTGTCCAGATTTCTGTAGGGCCAGCTAGTATATTTAGAGGCAAAATTAGCTGAGTGTGGTGGTGCACACCTGTAATCCCAGCTATTTGGGAGGCAGAGGCAGGAGAATCCTTTGAACCCGGGAGGCGTAAGTTGCAGTGAGCTGAGATTGTGCCACTGTACTCCAGCCTGGGTGACAGTGAGACTCTGTCTCAAATATCTGGGGAAAGAGCATCCAGGCTGCAATGACAGCTAGTACTAAGGCTGTGAAGTAGGAAAGAGCTTGGTGTTCAAGGAACAAAAAGGCCAGTGTGGCTGGGCCAGCATGGGCAAGGGGAAGAATGGTACAAGATGAAGATGGAACCAGGCAGGAGGCAAGGCATCTTAGCGTTTTGTAAGCTAAGGTAAGGAGCTTATTTTCACTCTGTGTGTAAAGTAGAGCTATCCTAGGGTTTAATGGAGGAGTATGACATGGTCCAGCCTGTAAGTTTAAAGGTCCATGAGGCTTCCAGTGAGGAGAATGGGTGCTACAGAGGCCAAGGTAGAAGCAGAAAGAGCCGCTGGGAGGCTGTTGCTGTATGTAGTTAAGAGATGGGTAGGGTGCTAGCTGTAGAGATGGACAGGCGCATGGATAAATTCAAAGTATATTTTGTAGATAGAGGCAATAGGACTTGGTTCTGTGTGCCTCACATATTGTACATGGAGGTTAAGGTAAAGAAAAGAATAAAGGATGACTCCAAGGTCATAGTGATGTTAATGGAGATAGGGAAGCCTGGAGGAGTATTGAGTTTGGGGGAAAGGAGGCTGATCCTATTCTTGCTGCATTAAAATGTAGATGCCTATTAGTCATTGCTGTAGTCAAGTTACTGTTAGGTTCAGCAAACATTAATTGAGTACCTTCTGTATGCCAGGCATTTCCCAAGGCTCTTTCATGTATGCTCCCTCATTTTATCCTCACAACAACCTTTTGGAGGGACAATTTTATCCCCTATTTGCAAATGGAAGAATTGAGCCTCAGAGAGGTGAGGTGGCTTATCTGGTTTGAACCCAGGTCTTCTGACCCTAGGGCTCTGGGCTGACTTGTTGCTTAGGGCAGATGTTGAAGGAGGCTGATTAGTGCTATGTTGATAGCTTCTACTTAAAGAGGGGATAGGGGACCCTACATTGGCTCATCCACATCTGATTCTGGAAGAAGGGCCTGCCAGAGGAATGCCCATGTGCAGTGAGCTGTTGTAAATCTTGATATTGTCAAAATAGTGCAAACTCGAAAGACGATTTCAGTAAGATTTTCAATCTCCTTAGTAACGCCACATTAATGATGATGTTTTGCATTAAATGAGCAATTTTGTAAAAGTGTTAAGTAAAATAAGCCCAAGGAGCTTAAGAAACAATTGAGGAAAGGTAGAGATGCTGTCTCAAATCTGGATTGTTAACTCTTTACTTTGTGGCCCAAATCAGAGCTGAAGATGAAGAAGAGGCAATTTCTTGTATTTTCAGAGTTTCAATTTCCAGTTTTGAGACCTAACTAGGAGCATTGTTAGGTTATCCAGAATCCTTGGTTTTCTCCAGACACTGGTATTTAAAACAAAGATAGTAAGTGGCTGTACAAGCCTGGGGGCAGTGCTGAATGCGGCTTCAGGGCTGCAGGGTAACGCTTTTACAGTGTTCTGGGAGCGACATTGAGGAACCAGAAGCTCCAGTGGGGCAGATACTGCTGAGCATACCAATGAGAAGATCTTTAATAGAGTCCCTCCTCAGGCTTTTAGGCCAGATATTTTTCTTACATTTTAAGCTGTTTCTTCTCCTCTTTATAGCATGGGCCAGAAAAGGGCTAGTGCTGACTGAGCAGATTTGTCACACTTTCAGCATACCAATACCACTACTGTCAGAAAACCAGATTCTCAGCATGCTCTGACCCCCACTGCTGCGCATCACTCACCTGACACCAGAACTTCTTGCCATACCAAAAAAATTGCTATGCTAAGTCACTGGAACCTTTATGTTTAACCAACAGGAGTCACTGCTCATATTATAATCAAAATCCATGTGAATAGAAAATTAATCTTGGAAAAATGTTACAAGAAACTATAGGATATATTTACATTTTGACTAGCCCTGTTGTTGTAGGTTGGCTCCACCTTACATTGAGCTCAAATCAGTCTACAGGTCTCCATGGCCCTCACTTTATTCTCTTATCAAGTCTCTTGTGTTTGTTGTCAGACTTCTTTAGGGCCTAACCCAAGTCCTTCCTGGCCCAGGGCTTGTGAAGACGTGCTTATTTACGTGGACGGTTACCCATAGCCTGCTTTCACAGGTGTTATCCTTTCCTGCCCTGTTCTACCCATGTTCCCTGGTCCTTTCTTAAGTGAGACTGGCTGCCATTCAACTTCGAGGGGCTGCTTCTGTGAGGAAGAGGAGGATTTGAGAAGCTAGATTGCATTTACTTCATTTGCCAAATTACTTTCTCAGTGTCCTGAAGACAAACAGAAGCCCTTGTGTGGAACAGGGAGAGTGTTTGTGCTCCCTTGAAACCAGCCACTGGGCTCCCAGCCAGGCCATCTCTGTACTACCATAGAGCAAGGTAGCAATTCAGGTTTAAGAGCAGGTATTTCAGGGATGTGTCTGTGCCTGCTAAATGCTTGTTGAGACATAGTCATAGGACATGGGACTCTTCATGGGTGTTAGAATCAGGAAATGGAACTGACTGAGGGCTTTTGTGGCAGGGAGCAAGGGACAGCAAATAAAGCCAGAGGACTTTGCAATCACCAAATGGGTTTTGGGGAGCCAGTGTTTAATAGGCAGCCTTTGTTTGGCAAGGGTGAGTCTGCAGTAGTGGAAAGAGATCAAAAGGGTGGTGTGTGCAGGGAACACAGGAGCTGACTGCTGTTGTAGGTAAATCTCCATTCTTTGGGGGCCTTACTTTCCCCATTTGGAACCTGGTGTGGTGATACCTAACCAGCCCTTTTAGGTATTTGTGAATATTGAATGGAATCAACCTGTTAGCAAACTGAGTGTGTTTGATCAAAAATGATGAAATTTTGGCCAGGTATGGTGGCTCACGCCTGTAATCCTAGCACTTTGGGAGGCCAAAGAGGGCAGATTGCTTGAGCTCAGGAGATTGAGACCAGTCTGGGCAACATGGTGAAACCCCATCTCTACTAAAAATAAAAAAATTTAGCCAGGCATGGTGGTGTGCTCCTGTAAGTCCCAGCTACTTGGTGGACTGAGGCAGGAATGTCGCTAAAACCCAGGAAGTTGAAAATGCAGTGAGCTGAGATCGTTCCACTGCACTCCAGCCTGGGTGACAAAGTGAGACGCTGTCTTAAAAAAAAGTGAAATTTTAAGACCTCAGTATTCAGAAGGCATTACTTTGGTTCATCTCTTTTCTCCTGGGCTTAAGTGATTCACCTGCCCCAGCCTCTGGAAGTGCTAGGATTACAGCTGTGAGCCACTACACCTGCCCCATGTCCCAGTCTTATAATTTATTGACAAAGTTATCTTGTACAAGGCAACCCCTCATTCACTTCTGAGCCGTATTTCCTCATTCATAAAATGAAGGTTGATGGTGTTAGTACCCCAGATGTGTAAGAAAGTGCTTTGTAAACTGCAAAGCCATTTAGAGTTAATGATGGATAGCGGTGCTAATGCTTTATTGTTATTTTCCTTATGAGCAGGGTTTTTTTTTTTCCTCCAGGTGGAAACGAGGCAGATTTAGATTTAGAGTTTGCATTTTCAGATTCTCTGGCAAGTGGAGATACGTTTCTAGAAAAAGCTGAACTGGGAGTAATGGCTTATACCTGTAATCCCAGCACTTTGGGAGACCGAGGTGGGTGGATCACCTGAGGTCAGGAGCTCGAGATCGGCTTGGCTAATATGGTGAAACCCTGTCTCTACTAAAAATACAAAAATTAGCCAGGTATGGTGGCACATGCCTGTAATCCCAGCTACTTGGGAGGCTGAGGCAGGAGAATCACTTGAGCCAAGGAGGCAGAGGTTGTAGTGAGCCAAGATCATGCCATTGCACTCCAGCCGGGGCGACAGAGCAAGACTCCATGTCAAAAGAAAAAAGAAAAAGCTGGGTGTAAATAAAGCCTAACTCTTGAACATGGTGCAAGGATTTTAAAAACAGGTGTTAAGACCTGCTTCTTGTCCTTATCTTAGATGCTCAGCCTTAACTCTGCTTTTTTGGGAAGACTAGTCTGCTGGCTGCCAGGGGAAGTCATAGAATTCTACAGGCTTGCCTGGGACCAGGACCAGGGAATTGAAGGGCTGGCTGTGGTTGGGAAGGGTGATGGTATGGTGGCACAGTGCACAGTTGCAGGACTAGGGAATAGCCTTGCCTCATGGCCTGCTTCTCATTTGGCTTGTTAGGGTTGAGACCGCTCTAATCCTCAGTGCCCAGGTTACCCCAGACACCTGGAGATGGGAGGTGACCAGGCATTAGGGTGGAGTGAAAAAAACAAAACCAACTTTGTAGTCCTAGAGAGTTTTTCTTTTTTAACCTTCATGCTATGTTGACTTAGACACAGTAATTTCTAGGGAGGCTTAATGTTCAATATGGAGATGGGGCTAATATTTGAACACTACCAAACCGAGGTGATCTATTGACTCTGAAAGCATTTTTACCATCTGTTTTAGAAACCTTAAAAAAAATGACCATCCCCTTTGATTTGGTAATTTTTCCTTTGAGACTTTAACCCAAGGAAAAATTCGAATTGCAAAATTCAAATTACGTTGAAAGAGATATAGATTATAATAGTGGAGGAGGCACCTAAAATATCTAGCAGTAGAAGACTATAAATCTTTCTAGAATGCAAATACCATGGGATAAGGACTTTTTTGTTTACCTTTTATCCGCAGTACTTAAAGGAGTGCCTAGCACATGGGTGCCCAATAGACAATTTTTGACTGGTTATATGAGAAAAAAATTTTGCATTTGGCCAGGCATAATCTCAACATTTTGGGAGACAAGGCTGGCGGATCACTTGAGCCTAGGGTTGAGACCAGCCTATGCAACATAGTGAGATCTCATCTCTACAAAAAAATAAAAAATTAGCTGTGCATGGTGGCATGCACCTGTAGTCTCAGCCACTCAGGAGGCTGAGGTGGGAGGATCACTTGAACCCAGGAGTTTGAGCCTGCAGCAAGCCATGATCACCCCACTGCACTCCCACCTGGGCAACAGAGCGGAACTCTGTCAAAAAAATTTGTTTTAAATATTCATATAATAAGACTATTATTCGGCTATTTCAAATAAAGAAGTCTTAATGATATAGGACTTTTTCTATGTTAGTAGGATGTGAAAAAGCAGGACATAGGTTTTTATATAGAGTAAACTCAGTCTCAGTAGCCTGAAGTGATTATTTTTAAGTAGAAGAAAACTTAAAACTTGAAAGGGGGAAATACCCAGGGATATCCCCACATAGTGAGGTCATGGGTGACTTTTTACTTTCTACATTTAAAAAAATGTCTACAGGCCAGCATGGTGGCTCATGCCTGTAATCCCAGTACTTTGGGAGGCCGAGGTGGGTGGATCACTTGAGGTCAGGGGTTTGAGGCCAGCCTGGCCAACATGGGGAAACCTGTCTCTACTAAAAATACAAAAAATTAGCCGGGTGTGGTTGTATGTACCTGTAATCTCAGCTACTTGGGAGGCTGAGGCAAGAGAATCACCTGAACCCAGGAGGCAGAGGTTGCTATGAGCTGAGATCACGCCACTACACTCCAGCCTGGGTAACACCGTGCGACTCTGTCTTTAAAAAAAAAAAAAAAAAAAAAAAATTCTACAATTACTATGATTTTGAAATAAATTTAAATACATCATGTTTTGTTTGAAAAAGAAGAGGGTTAGTTTAGTTTATTTGTGGAGCAAACCAACAGTCTCTGGAGCCAGCTCCTCCTCCCTTTCAAAGAACCAAGCAGGCTTTGTCATTGCACAAAACACCTACACGCTTTGTTTGTGTCTGTCAGCTTGGTGTGGAAGCTGATCCTTCCTAACTTCAAAAGGGTGATAGAAACTCCACTGTGCTGAAATTGTGCAGGTCATGTTGCAGAGACGTGCCCATCCATTTATATCCCATCATTGAAGTGAAGACATTTTGCAGTAGGGAGAAGAATTTTCAGAAGATAGATTTTTTGGGTGGGTGGTTAATTCTTAGAATTCTTTCACTTGGTTCATGGTTTTTGGAAACTGTCGGAAGTGTCATCTGCTTTCCTTCATTCTTGTTTTAGCACAAACTGCTTAAAGTGTCTTTTTGTTCAGCGTCTCAGTTTGCTGGAGTAAGTACTTCATGGAACGTCTCTCCAAGATGCAGTATTCTCTTGGAGCCAAGACTTCCTTAGAAGTCTCCGTGTCTCCGTAGGTGGGCTCTGGCACCTGAGTTGGAAATTCTTGAGTTTTTTTTTTTTTTTTAGTGTAGCAGGGTTCTGACAGATTGTGTGTGTCTGAGAGGAAAGGCACATGTTTCTCCCCCTGTGAGAATCTTTGATGACCAGGGTCACCAGACATTGCTGCCTGACCTGTGGTATCTGTAATTCTTCCATTCACACGACTTCTCACCCATCATTTCTCTTTCTCTTTAGCCATAACCAGCAGACCACAGCATTCAGGCATCCTGTGACGGGGCAGTTTTCTCCAGAAAATAGTGAATTCATTCTTCAAGAAGAGTAAGTATTTTTATGTACTCTCTTTATCTGGGCAGAGTATGGGAGACTAAAGGCATTTGCTGAAAACAAAATTTGCTGGATTGTTTTCTCTCTGAGACAGAGGGGCTTGGAGTGAGTCGATTGGCTGATTCAAAGAGGAATATGAGAAGAATTTTATTTTTTGATCTCCAGACTTCTTTCAGTGGCAAGAGATGGAAGAGGAGAGATGGTACAGGGATGTGCTGTGATGGGTATTGTCAGAGCCTCTTAAAAGTTCCCTTTCCCCTGAATGAACCCTTCTAGCACGTTAGTTCTGTTCAGAGAGGACCCACTCATCTGTGTGAAAATACAGCTGGCACACATATGTAGTACCAGATACTTGGGAGGCTGAGTTGGGAGGATGGATTTTTGAGCCCAGGGGTTCAAGGCTAATAAGACCCCATATCTTTTTTTTCTTCCTTTTTTTTTTTTTAAGACAGGGTCTTGCTTTGTCACCCAGGCTGGAATGCAGTGGCATGATATTGGCTCCTTGCAGCCTCGACCTCCCTGGGTTCAAGCAATCCTCCTGCCTCAGCCACCCAAGTTGCTGGGACTACAGGAATGCACCACCATACCCAGCTCATTTTTGTATTTTTTGTAGAGATGGGGTTTTGCCATGTTGTCCAAGCTTGTCTCAAACTCCTGGGCTGAAACAATCCTCCTCCCTCGGCCTCCTAAAGTGCTGGGATTACAGGCATGAGCCACCACATCCTGCCCTGGACCCCATCTCTTAAAAAATGTGTATATATACATATATATATATATATATATATATATATATATATATATATAGTGTGTGTGTGTGTGTGTGTGTGTGTGTGTGTGTGTGTGTGTGTGTGTGTGTGTGTGGAGGTGGGGAGAGGGGGAGAGGGGGTGTGTAGCCTCAGACAGAGCTAAACCAGCCTCCCAGGGAGGCCTCAAATAAGTGTCCAAAGTCCAAAGAGGAGAGCTGATAATCCCCATTGTCCCTGGACATTCCGAGTCCTTTCTGTTCTCTTTTCCTAAAATGGGAACTTTCCTCTCCTCAGCTTGGTTTCAGCAGGGCTCTCAGGATGCCCACAGGTGGATTCTACCACCCAGCGCTTGTCTACTTAAAAATACATGTACAGCCCAAGCAGGATGTGTTTTCCCAAAAAAGGAAGGCAAGAAATGTGCACAGGTGGCTTTGCCCCCTTCCATTCATTTGAGACAGTTCTATTTGAAGAAAACATTTGTCTTTCAGAAGGTAACAAGTAGATGTTAGCTTTAAAGGTTTTTTTTCTTCTTCAAATCATTTTTCCTCTGTTTAGTCACTTAGATCAAATATGATCTTAAAATAAACTCTCAGTATTTATATTTTACAGCATTTCCCTCCCTCAGTATTCTACCTTTAAACTTTTTATTATGGAAAGAAAATTAACATAGACAAAAGAGAGAGATATGGCAAATTCAATATTCTCATTGCCCATCTTCAACAATTTCCAAAACATGGCTAATTTTATTTCATCTATCCCCTCCCCCTCATCTCCTAGATTATTTTTGAAGCAAATTCCAAACATATCATTTCATCTCTATAGTGTTTTCAGCTTAGAATCATTATCCCACAGTATGTTTAAAGCTAGAAAGCTATAATTATAGTGAAACTGACATCCTTGTACATTTGCTCTGTGTTGGAGACTTTACATGCATATCTCATTTAATAGGATAATCCTGAGAGAGAGACTATCATTGCCATTTTAGAGATGAAGAAGCTGAGACCCAAAGAAGTGCCCAGAGACACACAGCTAGGAGAGCCAAGATGCTGTCCCAGGTTAGCCAGGCTTCAAGGCCTGTGCTGCCTTTGCGTGGTGCTCCCTTCATCAAATCCAATTCCTGTCATAGTCAGAGGCCACTTCCTAAATTATTTTGATGCTGGCGGTCCATGGGAGATGACAGTCAGGGGCTGGGATTGGGAGTCTTGACTTTGGAAGCATCAATACTAGTAGAGAGAGTGAGTGGAAGGTAAAGATTGTCTTGTCTCCTAGATTGAGAAAGAACTGCTGTTTGAAGAGAGCCAGGATGTGGATTCCCCAAATTCCAGCTCAGAATGAGTTTGTTTATAGAATCCTGAGCTCTTGGGAGCTCCTGAGGAGCTCACTGGGTTCAGTCCTCAGGCATCCTGGATGCTTGTTGTTAAGTCTGGTTGGAGAATCCATCAGAACCTTTAGCTTAGGAAGTTACTAACTTCCATAAAAGCTGCAAGAAAATGCATACCTACCATTACAAAACACTTGTCATACACAATTCCTTTTCCTCTCATTCTTAACAGAAGACTTTGTCTCCTGACCATTTCTCAGAAGGTAGCCTCTTTCCTTCTACCAAAACATCTCTGTAGTTAATTTCAATTCCATCCAGCATCCAAGGAAAAGATGCACCTTCTTTTCAAGGCTTACTCTTTCCCTCTAGATCCCATCTCCTGGATGTCATGGGGTACCTGCTTGCCTTAGGTGGTGGGTGGCACTGATTGGCCACACATTACTTGCAACAGGCAGAATACACTGGAGGCATTAAGAAGGGAAGATTCCTATGGACTGATGTGATGATTCCTGCATTTATTAAATACTGAGTGAGTGCCTACATTGTGTCTGGGGCTGTGCTCAACTCTATAGGTACAGCAGCAAGCAACACAGTTGTGGTCCTGGTGGTGAGGAGCTACCGTTGAGCAGGGAAGATGCCTGCTCTTATTAGTGTGAATAGATACATCTCCTCACTGTTGGCAGGTGGGACTCACCTGAGTTGCTCGGAATAATGTGTGCATGCCCCTCAAAGGATAGTTTCTCATTTTACAGATTAGAAGTATGGAGAAGAGAAATAATGTGAAAGCTATGATCTGATGGTTCCAGAGGACATGAGTTCTGAGTGTTCTAATTCCTGTGTCAGTCATACAGAATCAGTCAGGATAGGCTAGGGTCTGCTATGATAACAAGAGATCACAAATGTGAAAAGTTCGTGATAGAGGAAACATAGGGTTCAATGGGGATTGATAAATGGGGACTCCAATCTGGCTTAGGGGCCACAGAAGGCCTCCTCATCTGGGAAGGGTTGTAGTTTAAATTGAGATCTGTCCAGTCAAGATGAACAACCTGGGCAAAGACCTAGAGGGGAAAGAGGATAGAGCATGGGGGAATCTACACCAGTTGAGTAAAAGTGAAAAATGAGCACTGGATGGATTCTGGAGGTACTTGGAAAGTAAAATGAATATGATTTGTTGATTGATTGACTGTGATAGGGATGGAAGAGAGGAAAGGCTTTCTTGAAGCCTCTGACCCTAAACTGGAGGAAGAGGGGAGATTTACATAAGGGAAGATAAGTGTATGCATGTGCATGTGTGTAGGTGTCGTTCACAGCTGAGGGGAGTGTGACCAGCCTTGGTGGGGTCAAAGGGTAAAAAGGCTGACTTGCTGTAAAGGTTTGTGAAGGGGAGTGTGTAGATAAGGTTGAAGAGGGGGGCTGCAGCCAATTACCTAAATTGCTTCCTCCTAAATGAAATACACTTACATTTACCTCCTGGGGAAGCTTTGGAGGGCGAATGAGGCATGATTTCTCTTCACAGAAACAGTTTTTTAAAATTATGCAAATGAATGAGATTCTTGTTTTGTTCCTTTAGAGGAGCTTAATTTTATTGTGTAGTGTGTTATGTCTCAGACTAACGTCTTGAGTAGAAAAAGGAAAACTGTCTCCTTTCTTTTTCTTCTCCAAAGAGAATCTGCTAAGGCCAGGCACTGGAGAGTTGTAACCACGTTGACTCCTCTTGCCAGAGCCTCCACCCCAGTTTCTTGTAGTGAATTATTCTGGAGCAGTGGTTCTTAACATGTGGTCTTTGAATCAGCATCACCTCAGAAGGTGTTGGAAATGCAAATTCTTGGCCCCACCCCAGACTTACTGAATGAGAGACTCTAGGTAGGGCCCAGCAATCTGTTTTCACAAGACTTCCAGGTGTTTCTGATGCAAGTAAAAGTTTAAGAGCCACTGATTTAGGCAGTTTGCTCTTTTCATCCCTTCTAAATGACAACCAAGTTCTTCTCTTCACCCCCAGGTGTCTTCCCACTTCACCCCCCAAGTGTCCATCATTCTCAGGGCTACAGTGACAATCTTAGGTAGATTTTAGTCACATAATCTTGAGTTTCTTCCTCTGTAGGAATAAAAGAATTTTTTTTAAACTTATCTCCATGGTGACTTCTCCTAGGAGATTATTGGTGTGAACAGTTACAGCTCCCCGCTGTTGGCAGGTAGGACTTCCCTGAGCTGCTACACACCTCCGAACGATGGTTTCTCATTTTACAGGTCAGAGGCATAAAGAAGAGAAATAATGTGAAAGCTGTGACCTGATGGGGCCAGAGGACATGAGCTCTCAGTGTTCTAGTTCCTGTGTCAGCCATACAGAATCAGGCAAGATAGGCTGGGCTCTGCTGTGGTCATGACAACAAACAAAATCTCTGATTTAAAACAACAAAGCCTAGTTTCTCATTCTTTTCATGTCCATTGTAGGTCACCTGATGGACTGTGGTTTTTTTTTTTGAGGTGGCGTTTCACTCTTGTCACCCAGGCTGGAGTGCAATGGTGCAATCTTGGCTCACTGCAACCTCTGCCTCCTAGTTTCAAGCAAGTCTTCTGCCTCAGCCTCACCAGTAGCTGGGATTACAAGTGCCTGCTATGATATCCAGCTAATTTTTGTATTTTTAGTAGAGACTGGTTTCACCATGTTAGCCAGGTTCGTTTCCTGACCTCAGGTGATCCACCCTCCTTGGCCTCCCAAAGTGCTGGGATTACAGACAGAAGCCACTGCGCCCGGCCTGCTCTGCCCTCTTTACTGAGGACGACTTCATTTCTGTAAGAGAACTTGTCATTTGAGCACTGGCTCTTGCACTCACATTTCTTCAGCTATAAAGCAAGTCACAGGACCACTTCAAACTTCAAGGCGGGCAGAGAAGTGCGTATTTATTATGTACCTGGGAAGAGAATCAGAAGTATTTGTTGGACAGCACTAATTATTACCCTTAATAAACCACAATCCAGATTTGTCAAGGGAGATGGGACCTTTTGAGTCTCACTTACAAGCTGCTTTTGCTGTGTGGAGTCCATCCTTCCTTTTTCTCTTTTCTCTTTTCTCGTTTCTTTTCTTTTCTTTCAAGACAGAGTCTCCCTGTGTTGCTCAGGCTGGAGTGCAGTGGTGTGATCTTGGCTCACTGCAACCTCTACCTCCTGGGTTCAAGTGATGCTCCTGCCTCAGCCTCCTGAGTAGCTTGGATTACAGGTGTGTGCCACCATGCCTGGCTAATTTTTGTATTTTTTAGTAGAGATGGGGTTTCACTGTGTTGCTCAGGCTGATCTTGAACTTCTATCCTCAAGCAATATGTCTGTCCCAGCCTCCCAAAGTGCTGGGATTACAGGCGTGAGCCACCCACCTGGCCTGGAGTGCTCCTTTTCTCATTTGACCTTTTCTGTTATGCTACCCAGTTTTTTGTTATATGCCTTGAGGGGAGTGGCCATCAGTCACTGAGTTCTGTAGCCTTGTTCTCCCAGGGGACACTCCTTTACCCCTCCACCCCCCGAACAGCAGGTATGTGAAAATGCCTCATGGGAGGGCTAATACAAGCTCAGGCTGCATTAATAAAAGTACAACGCATAGAGAAAGGCAGGGAATAGTTCTGTTATATCATGGCTTCTGTGAATCACTTCATTCATTCATTCAATACAAATTGATGGAGTACCGAGGACATGCCAAGCTTCAAACACCATGTTCTGGATAATAAATTTTAAGAGAGATGTTGAGCAATTGATATTCCCCCGAGGAGGGGGACCGTTATGGTGAGGGTTCTAGAAGCCCTATCCTGTGACCTATTGTGATTAATCTGCAGGAGAGAAGATGGAGGATGTGGTAAAAGTCTTCAAAAAGGGCTAGCAGATAGAAGTGGGTGCATTTATCATGTGGCTGGCAGAGGAAGGTGTCAGATCCATGAGTGAAAGCTATAGGTAGGCAAATTTCAACTCAACTCTATAATTTTCTAAGACACTATATTAGTCTGTTCTCACACTGCTAATAAAGACATACTGAGACTGAGTAATTTATAAAGGAAAGAGGTTTAATTGACTCACAGTTCCACATGGGTTGGGAGGCCTTACAATCATGGCAGAAGGCAAATGAGGAGCAAAGTCACATCTTACAATGGCTGTAGCCAAGAGAACGTGTGTAGGGGAACTCCCCTTTATAAAACCATCAGATCTTGTGAGACACTTACTATCACAAGAACAGCATGGGAAAAACTCATTACCATGATGCAGTTACCTTCCACTGGGTCCCTCCCATGACATGTGGGAGTTATGGCAGCTACAATTCAAGATGAGATTTGGGTGGGGACACAGCCAAACCGTATCAGACACTTTATAGCATCCCATGTTTCAGGATCTATCTAGGATTTCCTTGTTAACATTAAATGTAGTATTCTACCTCCAGAGTTGGGAGCTTTTAAAATGAATAATATTAATAGTATTGCTAGTATTATTTTTATAGGTAACACTTGGCACCCTTACTATTACCAGGTTCTTTTCTAAGTGCTTTACATATATTTAATTTTCACATCAATCTTGTGAGGAAGATACCATTATTATCCTACTAAGGCACAGAGAGATTAAGAGTCTTGCCAAAGGTCACAAAGAGAGTAAGTGGTAGAGTCAGGATTCGAATCCAGGTAGCCTGGTCCTAGATGCTGTGCTTCTAAACCACTATGCTATACTGTTTCTCATTTTGGAGGTCTTCCGTGGACAATCCTCTTCCTTGTCCATACTCAGTGTACTGATTAAGTAGGCTACTGCTGCAGAGAGATTTTATTTGTAATTGTATCTGCAGCAATGAAATTTCATCTGTAATAAGTTTGCAGTTGTTTGAAAGGTGCCAAGCCTCCTTGGTAGTCTTTTTTTCAGAAAATATTCTCAAACCTTTTATCTTGGGGCCTAATTTTCAGTGATTGGATCATTTTACTCCTCTCCTAAGCCTCTTGCCTGATTCTCAGTGACTTTCTGGAATTGTGAGCTTGAAGCCAGACCTGTTCTGGCTAAAGGAGCCACTTGCAGAGCCCCTCCTAAAGAGGTAGCCCTTGACATAGAACTTCCAGGACTACGGTTTTGGTGTTTGGTGCTCATGTAGAGGAGTGTTTTCTCCTCAGTGCTGGGCCGCCCAGGGAGCCACTGACAAACGCCTCTGCAGCTTTCGGGGAAGAGGAGAGAAGCATTCCCGAGCAGTGACGCTGGCAGCTGACTGACAGCAGGCTGTGTACACTGATCCGCAGGCTCTGCCAAGCATTTGATGTTGAGGTGGGGCCTAAGGTTGAGAGAAGAGAGTATGTGCTTAGGAAGTTCAGAAGCCCACTCGTGTGCTGAGATGCCAGCTGCAAGGTATACAAGATCACTCTGGAGTTTCCAAACCCTGAAGGTGCCCTTGCTTGACCTGCCTTTCCCAGCATCCCAGTGAATTTAGCTTGTTGTTTTCATTGGAGTCTGAGCAGCCTTCAGTTTTCTCATTGGATTATTTGGAAAAGAAACACAAGTTGGAATTTCCTGGAATGTTGTGAGTGGTGTTTGGAGGATACCACTTAAAAAATATACTGTCTTGCCAAAGGTAAGAATGATCTTCCAGATCTTTGACCTCTTTGCTAAAGGTGGTTTATTTTGCAGGTTGCAGGGTGAGACTCTTCTATGACATGTGCTGATTATGGTCTTGGGGGCGGGATATCACTTGCTGCTGGGAGATGGCTGTCTCCTGTTCCTCTTGCAGCTACAAGTTGGTAAAGCTGCAGTGAGAGGTTTAGAGCACTGGATTGGGAGTTGCTCCTAAACTCCCAAAGTAGTCTGTCCTGTTGCTTATCTGCTGAGCCCTGGGCTGTGAGGCTGATGCTTTGCTGTCTACAGTTGATACAGCTAGCACCTTGTCTCTAGATGCTGGCAGTCTTGGGTTAGCTTTGCCTGTTGTATTCGGTTGCCATGGTAGCCGAAAAATGAGGAAAAATGGAAACACTTGGCAAGCAGATGCAGAAACTTGACTGTTCAGTTTTTCTTTCCTGGACTAGGAGACAGTGTTTGTGACAGTTGCAGGTAGGGAAGAGATGGTGATGGGGCCTTTAGTTCATTCAAACACCTGGGTGTTGGCTGGGCTTTTGGTGTTGCTGTTTTTAAGGGCATTGGCACTGGGGATGCAGACATTGCCACACAGCAACCATGTCTTCGGCTCTGTCTGTGCTGGGCAAAAATGCTGCAGTGATGGCTTTGCTGTGTGAAGAAGGGAAGCTGCTTCCTGCAAGTAGTAATTTTGTTTCTTCCTGTGACTTCCCTTCTTGTCCTCCTCTTTTACCTCCCCCTAGTCTTAGATGTGCTCAGATCTCCAATAAAAAACATCATTGTCTAATGAGAGAAGTAGCTGCTTGTTAAGCTAGGAGGAGTGGATAGGCTAGAAGAGGGCTCACTAAAGGCACTGGTTAGAAGAGGCTGGCCCAGGGTCAGCAACAGAGCAGGGCCTTGCAGCAAGTTTGGGGCAATACTCTGATTTGGGGAACAGGTGTGGGGAGGTGGGGGTGGCAGCACACAGTGCTTATGGGGTTATTTTCATGCCAGGTGAGGGGCTGCTGTTTGGGCTGCTTTCTAGCTGCTGGGGTAGAGTGGAGTGAGGAACTGCAGCCTGTGTCAAGAAAGGACTTGAGGGGGAAGGAGAAGGAACACAGTAAGCCATAGTTGAGTAATGAGACCATAGTTGCTGAATGAAAACCCATGTCAGACACCCTCCCCCAGGGTGTTGGGAATTTACAGTGAGCGTTGGCGGTCTGTCTGTGTCTCTTTCTCTGGGAAGAGAGGGTGTGGAAGTGTCTGCCTCTTTGGGATAAGAGCTTTCTTTTATTTCCTGGTTTTCATTGTGCATTGCTTTCCCCAAACCCTTAGCTGATGGGTGTAAGCTGCTAAAAAAATGTGCTGGTGTTTGTGAATGTGTCTTCTTATTTACTTTTCCTCTATGTCAGTAGTTTTAGTTGAGCTCTCTGTGTGTCGATTCCTTCAGGACAGAGCATGACTTTGGGGGCCAATTTAACCAGGAATTAATGGGATAAAGGTGTCATTTAGTAAGGTGTTCTCAGTAACAGATTTGTGTTTCCTTATAGCCGTCTATCCTCCCATCATAGCCTTGATGATTTTATTTATTTATTTATTTTGAGATGGAGTCTTGCTCTGTTGCCCAGGCTGGAGTGCAGTGGCACAATCTTGGCTCACTGCAACCTCTGCCTCCTGGGTTCAAGCAATTCTCTTGCCTCAGCCTCCCGAGTAGCTGGGATTATAGGGATGTGCCACCATGCCTGGCTAATTTTTTGGTATTTTTAGTAGAGATGGGGTTTCACTATATTGGCCAGGCTGGTCTCAAACTCCTGACCTTGTGATCGGCCTCGCAAAGTGCTGAGATTACAGGTGTGAGCCACTGTGCCTGGCCAACTTACTTATTTATTTAATGAATGAGACCGAGTCTTGCTCTATGGCCAAGGCTGGAGTGCAGTGGCGCGATCTTGGCTCACTACAACCTCTGCCTCCCAGGTTCAGGCAATTCTTGTGCCTCAGCCTCCTGAGTAGCTGGGACTACAGATGTGCACCACTGTTCTTGTCTAATTTTTGTATTTTCTGTAGAGACGGGTCTCATTATGTTGCACAGACTGGTCTTGAACTCCTGAGCTCAAGTGGTCTGCCCACCTTGGCCTCCCAAAGTGCTGAGATTACAGGTATGAGCCACTTCACCCACCAATTTTTTTTTTTTTAATTTTAGTAGAGACAGAGTCTCATTACATTACCCAGACTGGTCTTGAACTCCTAGCCTCAGGTGATACTCCCACCTCAGCCTCCCAAAGTGCTAGGTTTATAGGCATGAGCCACTGCTCCCAGCCCTTGATGATTCTTGACATTACTGTTCTCCTGAGGAAAGAATGGGAACCTAATCCTCCAGCCACAGTTACTGTGCTTTAAACAATTTTTTTTCAGATTAGATGCTATTGGGTTGTTTATAGGAGATGACTGTTGTTTAGAAGTTAATTGTTTGGCACCTTGAGCTTTCTGGAGACATATGCCTTGGAAATAAAGTGTAGCTGGGATTTAAATTCTGGGATCTTTACTGGTAACAGTTCCAAATGATGCTTTGCGTGTTGTGGGTGCTTTATGGTTTTCAGTGTCATTTCAAGTCACTCAACTACTTTGTGAGATGAGAGGTAGTTTCTACTTATTTTTCAAAACTGGAAACCAAGGTCCAGAGAACTGATGTGACTTGTGGAGGAGTCAGTAAGCCGCAGCACTTGGCTGAGATCCAGTTATTCTGGGCTCTTGCTCTTTCCCCCACCCCAGGATTTCTTTGATCTGGGGGTTGGTCTTAGGGCTGAACAGAGCAAAAGCCTGCTTCTCTCAGACCTTGGAAACTGCCATAGTGGTCTCTCTGTGACAAAGCCCAGGTTTTAGAGTCCAGTTTCTGTCTTGAATAAGTTATTCAAGAGCCTTGGTTTCCTCCTCTATAAATAAAGATACTAACACTGACTTTGCGCTGTTAAGTGAGCTAATGCAGGCCAAGTGCCTGGCATACAGTAGGTGCTCAGCAAGTATAGCCTAGTCCCTCTGCTTGCTTGATTTTGTGTACCTGTCCTGAAGAGTTGGTGTTACTTGTCTTGGTGACCTACTTATTGCAGCATCACAGACATTTTGCTGTGATTCCTTCATTCTGCTTCAGCTCACACCATTGAGAAGTTCCCATTAACCAAATCCCGTTAACTAAACCCACCTAATTTCAGACCCAACAGCTTCTGTATCTGTAACCTTTCTTTCTTCCTACATCTGTCAGTGTCATATTCATTTAGTCCCGAATATGCAGGAAGCAGCAGCACTCATTTTATAGATAGGGACAGAGAAACTGTCTTCCTGCACAGGCTCACTTCACATATCCTTGACAAAGTTCAGAAGAGAACCAAGTCACGTTTCACCTGGGCTTCTCCAGACTGATTTTGTCTAGTCCTAACTTCTTTTGTTCATTTCAGATGGGAGGAGGTTGCGTTCAAACTCTAGCTCACTGTTTTCATCTTCAGCCCACATCCCTCCAGCAAAATAATCAGCATTCATGTAGCCCAAGCCAGGGAGAGGGAAGTCTTTGTTAAAATCATCACACTGTACTTGGGATTTCACATAACACAGAAACCTGGCAAACAGGCTTTTAAGTTAATAGGTTTTATTTGACGACATCAGCAGTCTGCATGTGCAGGATTTTGGGTCTCCTCTCCCAGGGGTCTGTGTGACTCAGTGTGCCCAAGGGCCTGCTGCTGGGAACTGAGTGCCTTTCAAGGTTGCTCAGCTCAGGGGCACAAGCTCTTCTCTGGGAAGTGGAAACGATTCTTAGATAAGACTTCTCAGTGGAGTACACTCATTCTGAGGAGCTGAGGACAAATCAGTGTCTGCCCTACCAGGCTCTTAATGGGAAACATGCCCGTAGGGTGTAACTGGCTGAAGCAAATGTACCAGAATGCCCGCATCCAAGTGAGGGATGTTCCTTTTGGAGTTTCTTCAGGAGGCTATACACATGCATTGTTGATGTCCCATTGCTCATTGCCCATTGCGGTAAATCACCACTAGAAGTTTCCATCAGAGCCAGTTTTTTAGCCAAGTGAGAAAATTGTTTATGAGACTTTTTTCATATCCCCACTTTTGGATACCAAATGGTATCCCCAAGCATGACCACCATTTTTTTTTTAACTAGTTGTAATTCCAGATAACTTGTAGTTATTTCTAAAAGTCGTAGTCATCCTTAGAAAACCTAAGAGATCATGACCCACGTTGAGAGCTTCAAAGGACTATCCTCTGAAGACCGAGCTTGTTACTTGGACAAGTGAGTAGCTATGTGTGCCTTGTCCTTTCAAAGAGCAAAGCCAGGACCTGCCAAGTATGAATTGAATCTATTCCTTGAGTTGGGAGCTGTCACTGCTCATCTGGGGCCTTGGTGAAGACATCCTACCTGTTTGTAGACAACACAGTTCCTTCCCTGGGGGAGATATAGTTCGGACTTTAGTCACGTCTCCTAATAAGCCTTCTATGGGTGTGGCTGAGTGGTGTAGAAATGAGGAGTCGAGTTGCCTTCATGTGTGTTTTCCTATTCTTTCCCCACTCCCACACCATCACTGCCCCTCACTGATATCCAGTCTTAGGACTATAACCAGTCATTCTCTAGCCAAAATCTGTTTATACCTGGCTCCCTAGGTGGGAGTTGTACCCTCTTTCCTCATTTACCCAAGGCTGCAGGAAAGTCATTTTTCTTTACATGTTACTGGCTGGGAGTGGCCCCCTAGCCAGCTGACATCCCAGAAGCTAGGGTGGGGAGGAGATGTGGGGCTAGAATGTGTGAGTTTGGGGGGTGATTAAAGTTAGATGTCAAGATTGTAAGGTGCTTTATACTGCACTGGTGAGAGGATTTAAAAACATTTTTTTAGGCTGGGCATGGTAGCTCATGCCTGTAATCCCAGCACTTTGGGAGGCCAAGGCAGGTGGATCACTTGAGGTCAGGAGTTCGAGACCAGCCTGACCAACATGGTAAAACTCCCTCTCTACTAAAAATACAAAGTTATCTGAGTAGGTATGTGTGCCTTACCCTTTCAAAGAGTGAAGTCAGGGCCTGCCAAGTATGAATTGACCAACATGGTGAAACTCTCTCTCTACTAAAAATACAAAATTATCTGGGTGTGGTGGTGTGTGCTCGTAATCCCAACTACTTGGGAGGCTGAGGCAGAAGAATTGCTTGAACCCAGAAGGTAGAGATTGCAGGAGCCGAGATCGCGCCACTGCACTCCAGCTTGGGCAATAATAGCAAAACTTTGTCACACACACACAAAAAGGCCAGGCAGGGTGGCTCGTACCTGTAATCCCAGCACTTTGGGAGGCTGAGGCAAGCGTATCACAAGGTCAGGAGTTCGAGACTAGCTTGACCAAAATGGTGAAACCCTGTCTCTACTAAAAATACAAAAAATTAGCCAGGCGTAGTGGTGTGTGCCGGTAATCTCAGCTACTCAGGATGCTAAGGCAGGAGAATTGCTTGAATCCAGAAGGTGGTGGTTGCAGTGAGCCGAGTTCACACCATTGCACTCCACCTTGGTCAATAAGAGTAAAACTTCGTCTCAAAAAAAAAAAAAAAAAAAAAGGCCAGGCACAATGGCTCATACCTGTAATCCCAGTACTTTGGGAGGCCAAGGCAGGTGCATCACAAGGTCAGGAGTTTGAGACCAGCCTGACCAACATAGTGAAACCTTAGCTTTACTAAAAATACAAAACAATTAGCCAGGTGTGGTGATGGGCACCTGTAATCTCAGCTACTCAGGAGGCTGAGGCAGAATTGCTTGAAACTGGGAAGCAGAGGTTGCAGTGATCCGAGATCACACCATTGCACTCCAGCCTGGGTAACAAAGTGAGACTCTATCTCAAGAAAAAAAGATTGTAAGGTGCAAAAATGTCAAACATAGCTATTTGTCCTGGATTTCCTGGCTACTCACATGTTCAGACGGTCTTTTCTTTGTTTACAGAGGTGGAATGGCATATCTAGTTGATAGAATTCGTGATGCAGTTATTTGAAATGATGTGAACTAGCTTAAACTAATGGAGAAAGTGTTTACATTACAATAAGTTTTTAAAATGAAGATGTGAAATCACATATATAATTTTGATTATGTGTAAACAAAAAAGCACCCTTTTTCTCCCTACCCCTGCCCCCTTAGGCATATAAAAAGAATGAAAGTAACTATACCAAGTGTTGCAAATGGTTTTCCTTTCAGAACTGGACTATGGGTGATGTTTTTCTCTCTTTTCAGCTTTTTCTTATATTTCTCAAATACTCTGTAATAAACCAATAATGTCTTAAGTGGGAACAAATTACATTTGATAAAATCCCAAGCTGGCTGGGCATGGTGGCTCATGCCTGTAATCCTAGCACTTTGGGAGGCCAAGGCGGGTGGATCACCAGAGGTTAGGAGTTCAAGACCAGCCTGGCCAACATGGTGAAACCTCGTCTCTACTGAAAATATAAAAATTCGCTGGGCTTGGTGATGAGTGCCTGTAATCCCAGCTACTAGGGAGGCTGAGGCAGGAGAATCACTTGAACCCCGGAGGTGGAGGTTGCAGTGAGCCAAGATTGCGCCACTGCACTCCAGCCTGGGCAAAGAGTGAAACTCCATCTCAAAAAAAAAAGGAAGAAAAAACCTAAACAAACGTTTTTTATGGTTGGACCTTGTGTCCTGAATTTCAGATTTCAGCTTAGAGATAATAGCTGCCATAACTGAAGCAACCTGAGTTCTTTTTCCTTGTCTCAACCTCCGGAAGTCTGAAGAGTCAGGCAAGACCAGGTTCCAGGATGTTTTGGACATAGTTCTGTCTGGAGAAAGGGGGTGGTTAAGGCAGCCTCTGGGAGCCCCTTCCTACCCCTGATTGGTGAGTATCTTGCTGCATACAGCCTCTGCCAGCAGCAAGTATGGTGACATTTCTCCCTCCGAGTGGGGAGCAGCAACAAAAGTCTGGCTGGGTTGGAGGCCAGGGGCGGGGAATCTGGAGTGAGTGTCTGAGCTGATAAGGAGCCAGTGCTCTTTCTGCCTGGTAGGACTTGCATCTCCGGCTGCCAAGCATCCCACGGGGCCCAGCCCTTTGGGAAGCTGGTGCCTGCTATGGTGGTCCTGCTGCTGGCATTGCTTGGAAATTGCAGTAGTCACGGATACTTCTGCAGAGAACTTCCCTTGTGGTGTTGGCTATTGGGCTCTGTCTCAGGGCACAGGAAGGATTGCTTATCTTTTGAGCAGCAGGGTCTTAGAAGAAAACAGCATATTTTCCCTGTGGAAACTAGGATGTTCCCTCATCGCATCGCTCTAAAAGTGGCCGTGTGAAGGATTTTCAGAGTGCTGCTTTGTCAGCTGCATCCTGTCTGGATCCTCCAGCTCCATCTCCTTAGGATCCTTGCCCAGGCCTCCAAAGCAGATTTTCTCCACTCTTCAGGCAAGGAGCCTCAGTTTTCTGTGGTCTGCCTCGTCTCCAGTGACCTGGATCCTGTTGCCATTGGAGCAGTGGACAGAGCTTGGAAACTTCCACTTTGAGGAAGGACTTAGCAGGGTCTTGGCATCAGGCATCCAGCTGTTCAGAGATAGGTACTGGATTTGTGTGAAGGCATTTCTCGCTGCTGCCTTAAAAGACTGGCAAATGCTGGGGCTCTGTGGAGGCAGATGAGAAGGACTTTTCAGTGGCTCTTGAGTGTTGCACTGAGATGCTCCCAGAGAGCTGGCCCTCCCAGGGCAGCTTCTCGGTGGGAAGTTCCATGTTTCTGGGATGCTCATGGGGAAGCCCCAGAGATTCTTACTGGGGCCCAAGGCTTACTTCACGTTTTCCTGCTCTCCAGGCTTGGCACAAAGGGTTAATATCTCTGATAGCTCTATTTTGGGGCAAATGGAGTGTTCCCAGAATAGGACTCTTTGTTGAGTAGTCTATTTTGGGAGATAGGCCCCACTGGCATTTATGCAAGGGATTCTCTGTGTGTATCTGGGGGTGTGGTCGTGTGCGCAAGTGATTTCTTGTTACTAATTATAAACAGCTTCTTTTGGGAGCCAGAGAAATGGAGGTGTGTGTGAGGGCATGGATTGCTCTTGCATGCTGAGAAGAGTGGTGCATCTGTGCGTGCCTATCAGATAGGGCAGTTGTCACAGACACCTGATTAAAAGTGAGTGTGGGGACTTCCAGACATCAGCAGGGATGACAGTCTGTGCTCCTTTTTTGAGGTGTCAGGCTATGGAGATGTGCCCATCTGTCATCCTCTTAATTCCCTGAAACACACGGGTAGACTGGCCATCCCGGCCCTCTGGCTGCAGTCTGAAGTCAGGCAGCCTCCAAATCATCAGGGCTGGGTTGCTCTAAGGCCCAGCAACCAATTCCTACCTGGAACTAATCTTACTGTGCTTCCTACTCTGAAGCTCAGCTCTTACTCACTGGAATCCCCTATTTCCCCACAGGCCGAATCCACATATGTCGAAGCAGGACAGAAACCAAAGACCGTCCAGCATGGTCAGTGAAACATCCACGGCTGGGACTGCCTCCACCCTGGAGGCCAGGCCTGGACCCAAGGTGAGCTCTGGGCCACTGGTTCCTTCCTTCCCCTCTTTTATATTTTGCCAAGCCCCTTTGTAACCAGAAGTCCATTTAGTCTTCACTATAATTTTGTGACAGAAAGCCATAAGAAGTGTTCTGCCCAAATGACAGATCAAGAAATTGTGGCCAAGAGGGCTGTGTCCCTTGTGCAACAAAGCAGGTGATTGTTGCCAGACCCAGCACCCATGTCTAGTTCCTGGAGCATGTTCTTCACTTTCCTTGCATGGTTGGGAGGGCCACATATCTGTTTACCTGTAGCTGTGTGTTAAAGAGAGTCTGGAGAGATTTGGAGACAGGAGACCCTGAGGAAGGGTTCCCAGAAGTTTTTGTGCTGCAGGTGTAGAAACACTAAGGATCAGGGAAAAGAACGGGCATTGCGGAGAGGAGGAGAGTGCTGAGGGTGAACCCAGATAGGAGGGGTAAATATCTGGAAATTGGCAAAAAGCTGTGACCGAAAATTAGCTTTGCTCCAGAAAGCCGTGGAACATATTAGAGCCAACAGCTGCTGTTGAAAGTTGACTGAAAAATTTCTTTTAATTTTTTTTTCTGTGACCCAGCTGGGAGGTTTGCCAGGTCTTGGGCTTGCCTTTTAATTAGAATGCTGTGGCCATGTGCACACCTGTTCCCTGTCTCCTGGCTGTTTTTTTGATCAAAGGGTGCTGCTGTTTAGAGTGAGGCAGAGAGAGCCGATAGTCCTCCTAACATACAAGTGCTTTTTTGTGCAACCTTCGATTCCCTGCTGCTAAAGTTCAGTCTGCTTTTTCATAGATCATAAAGTCCAGCAATAAAGTCCACAGCTTTGGAAAGAGAGACCAGGCCATTCGGAGGAACCCCAACGTTCCTGTGGTGGTGAGGGGCTGGCTGCACAAGCAGGTGAGGACCCCGAGGAGTGAGAAGGTAGAGGAAATGGCTCTGGCTGAGTTCTCTCCTTTCCTAGGCCCCAGGAAGCTAGGAACAGGCACATAAGCTTTCTGTTCCTGAGTTCGTCTGAGGCAGCTGGATTCTACCTGCTGCGCTGCATTATTTGCTGTTTGTTCTTATGAGTGGACTGTCTGCTCAATGGTTACAGCTTCTCTCCCAAAACCTACTTGACCACTTTGGCCCCTGGTGCTGTTGGCGGCCCTGGGGCCCAGGCCACAGTGTGGGTGGGTCAACATGAATCCAGCCTTCCTGCCAGTCCTCCACCAGCACTTGCCTTCCTGATGTCAAAGAGTCTTTGTTATTATTTGGCTGAAAAAATTCATCTTTTCCTCTCCCCTTTGTCTAGCATACATATCCACCTAGCATCTCAAATTCCAAATCAGCTGAACTCAGCTCATTATCTCCTTACCACCCTGGCCCGCCATTTCCCTGAGACTGCTTTTTCTGGATCTTAGCAATGGTACACCATTCTCCCAGGCACTCAGGTTAGAAACCTCGGCACTATCACGAGAGCCTCCTTGCCCGACATGCATTCAGTCAGGAAGCCCTGTCGGTTCCGTAGGCTGAGGCCATCCTTCATTGCAGTCCCCATTGCCAATTGATCTGCCTGGGGTCCTCTGTTCGTGGCTGGGTTGTGAGTTCCCAGAGCTAGAGACCCTGTCTCTTTTGCCCTCCTTTTCTCCTTGCCAGTCATTCATTCATTCATCTATTCTGCAAAGTGCCTGCCATATCCTAAGTTGCTAAGAGCAAGTACCAAGAGAAAGCAACATGGTTCCTGCCCTTGAAGAACTCATTAGCTACCAGGAGAAGCAGATAGCACATCTCTCACATGTCACATTGTCACCTAGCCCCGTCTCTTACCTAGCATAGCATCCCAAAATACCAGAGAGGCGATGTAAGTTTTGGTGAAGCTTTATGGGAAGAACAGGAGGGCATTACATTGCACCGCACACAGAAGAAATCCCAAAAGTCCCTGTAAAATCTTCCTCCAGCCGGGCACGGTGGCTCACGCCTGTAATCCCAGCACTTTGGGAGGCCGAGGTGGGCAGATCACCTGAGGTCAGGAGTTTGAGACCAGCCTGGCCAACATGGAGAAACCCCATCTCTATAAAATAAAAAAAAATCTTCATCCACAGCTCTGGTCCCATGGCAGCTGCGACAGCTCCCAGCCTCTTCTGTTGGACACTCCTGGTACCACCTTCTCTTGCTCCCACTTGTCCCTCACAGCCCTGTCCTCCCTCTCTTTTCTTACATTTGCCATCTCTTTTTCTTGCTTGCATCATTTAATGCTCTGACTTTTTCCATTTGCATCTCTGTCCCCATTAAACAAAGGATGCTCCTTTGACATATGGAGAAAGAGAGAAGGATTTGTAAATAATTCCCAGCACCTAGCAGCCCAGGCCCATTGGCTGTGCTGTAACCATAACAGGCATCTGTGTGCTGTGGACACACAGCAGAGAGTGGCTCTACTGGGGCGAGGGCAGGGAGGGGTGGCATCCAGAAAGGCTTCCTGGAGGAAGTGATATTTGAACCAGGCATAGAAGTGTAGATAAGACCCCCAAACAAAGCAAATATCATATGTGAAGACCTTAGAAATCATCTGGTTGATTTGCAGAAGGTAAAACTGATAAGTAGTTGAAATCATCAAGTTAAATTTGCTTTTAGCATTTTAGTAAGTGGAGGAGGAAAAATCCTCATGTATTTCAGTTTAGAAATTGTCGGATTTTTTTCAAGCTTGTCAAAAACTTCTGCAGAAGGAAAACAATTTAACAGCCATCTTTATTTTTTAAATTAAAAAAAAATTTTTGTGGCCAGGCATGGTGGCTCATGCCTGTAATCCCAGCACTTTGGGAGTCTGAGGCAGGCAGATCATGAGGTCAGGAGTTTGAGATCAGTTTGGCCAACATGGTGAAACCCCGTCTCCACTAAAAATACAAAAATTAGCTGGGATTGGTGGCGAGTGCGTAATACCAGCTACTTGGGAGGCTGAGGCCAGAGAATTGCTTGAACCCAGGAGGCAGAGGTTGCAATGAGCTGAGACTGTGTCATTGCATTCCAGCCTGGGCGACAAGAGCAAGACTCTATCTCAAAAAAAAACAAAAAAACAAACTTTTTTTTTTTTTTTTTTGTAAAGATGGGGTATTGCTATGTTGCCCAGGCTGGTCTAGAATTCCTGGCCTCAGGCAGTCTTCCTGTGTCAGCCTCCTAAAACACTGGGATTACAGATATGAACAGCCATCTCTAAAACTAAAAGACTCTTTGGGGTTTTCCTAGGTTTGAGAGAAAACTGACCCTAAAGCATTCTGTTTTCCTGCCGTGGCCATGTTTTTTTAAAATATTCATGATTATTTAAAATAGTTTTGATAAATACAAATATTTACATTTCAGATGAGTAAAGACAGATTTTTGTTATGAGACAGTTTGATAGCAAAGATAATCCAAATCCTTTTCTATTGAATGGAAGGAAAACATAACAGCAGAATCTATCCTATATGGCACAGAACTGAGTGTAGTCTAATGAGAACTTTGCCCCATTTAATTCCTTAGGTAACAAACTCTTTTCAATACTATGTAAATTCAGTTTTCCAGTCAGCATAAATGAAGATATTTTATAGTGTAGCCACCTAAATAAGAAACAACAACAAAGAAACTTTTTGTTAAGAGCTGATTCCTTTCTTAATTTACTTTCTAGAAAAGTGACTGATCATATATTATTCATTAATTTGTTTCTAGGAGACAAAAACCCTGCATCCTTAGGATAAACCATCATTTAATCTAAGTTCTAATGTCCTATTCAAAGAATAGCTCTTCAATAAAACAGTAATTTATTAAAAGAAAGTGAATATGGGCAAATATTTGGTTCTGGAATTAGGCTGTGCATCTTGGAAGGGGACAACAGTGTGCCCAGATAGTACCCTGACTAGTTTGCTTTGCTTTGCAGGACAGTTCTGGGATGAGGCTGTGGAAAAGGAGGTGGTTTGTGCTTGCTGATTACTGCTTATTTTACTATAAAGGTGAGCTAACAAGTAGTCTATTAACCTGCCAAAGTGTTCAGTTTTATATATGTGGATGGTTGGTGACTTCAGTTTTACCAGTCCTAACACAGGAAGTTTAATCTGTTGGGTTAAAATAAATAGAATCCAGTTTGCCTGCTACTTAGGATCTCAAGATTCAGTCATCTCTGTTTCTGTTCCACTTGGAACATAGGTCCACCTTTGAGGTACTCTGGAGAGATGAGAAGTGTGATCATTGATCGTATTTGGTAACCTGCCATCTGGATTTATTGGATGTTGGATGGGCAACTGGTGAATTGAATTGACCATCCGAGCTTCTATGGAGCCCCAGAACATAGAGTTCTGGGTATGGTATTGAGAAGGAAGTCTCAAAATGTGGAGAAAGAGCTTACTTTTAAGATAAGGCTAGACTGCGATTGGTGCTTTCAAAACAGTTCAAGGGGACTGAGAAGTGAATTCCACCATTGGAGAATCTGAAGAGGCTTCTTAGAAGAGAGAGAAGAGATAGGCTTTTAAGAATGGGTAGAGCTTTGCCTGTGCATGGGTCAGGGAAGGATGGACATTACAAGGGGAGGAAACAATGTGGGTGAAGTTCTGGAAGCAGTGGGATGGATGAGCCTAGGGAAGGTGCCCAGAAGGTTGTTCTGATGTGTTTTTCCATTCAAAGACAGCCGAGAAGAAGCAGTCCTTGGGAGCATCCCCTTGCCCAGCTACGTGATCTCGCCTGTGGCCCCTGAGGATCGCATAAGCCGCAAATACTCCTTTAAGGTACTGCCTCTACACCTCTAATGCAGCTGTTCTGTCTAAAGAAACTGTGTTCTCAAAATGCCTTCATAAAAGCAATTGCTTTTGTTCAGAGGGGGAAGAAGTTAAGAAGTTAGAGAATCTCAAATTCAGGTTAACCAAGTTGTAAGTTATTTAAACAAGAATAATATCACATGACCAGTACTGTCATTTGAATCTAAGCTTTGGAGTCACCCAGCCATATTCAAATATTCAGACCCCTCCTTCCTGTCACTGCCAGTCTTGTGGTTACCTATTGAAGCCCTTGAGTTATCTTATCACCATACTCAGCAGCCTAAACACCATCCAGCCATTTCGTGCAACTGTGACCCCTTGTAATGGGTTTATGTCCATTGTATTATGAAAACTCGCATTGAGGGTTAGGGGCCTGCATGTTGAAGAGGCTGTCAGGTTTGTCCACTTTTTTTTACCTTGCTGAACAGCAATTAGAATAAAATTTGGTTTATCTTCTGGATCATTGAAGGTTTCCAGGCAGATCCCTTTACCAGTAGAACCCCTTTGCTACTTGTTTTGTGACTGTACCATTTGGGCTGCATGAGGCCATGATAATTAATGGCAGTTTTGCCCTGTAGAACCTGTGAGGTCAGGTGTGAAGGCTCTTGGAAGGTATGTTTAGGCTCAAACATGAGGAATCCTGAGGTCTTCTCCGTTGGTGACCTCCACAGATTCCTTTACTGCAGGTGTTAAGATCTTGGGTCCCCCAGGGAAGGTAAGGGTGGGGTAGATTGAAGATCCACTTTACTAGCAGTTGAGGTGCAAGTCCTAGACAGCACTGAAGCAAGCAGCCCGTGGTGCCAATCGCCACAGGGCACAGCCCTCTCTTGCTCAGGATATGAGACAATGTCATACACTTCAAGCTGGAGTAGGGGCTCCTGCCCCTATTACATTTGTTGCTTGGCCATTTCCGTGTTGGGGGTACAAGATGAATACTAGAGAGTAGGTAGTAAAGCAGAGATTGAACAGAAATCATGCTTTCCAGACGCAGATAAAGGACCATGGGAAAGTACAAGATAAGACACCTTGTACTTACCTTGGAAGTTCTCTGGAAGGGCTAAAGGAAAGTGTTGGCCTGTGGTATCCATGGTGTTAGCAGCTGGTCCTTCATCTGTGAGGGGCTTGCAAAGTGACAGTTCGCATCAGCACCTTGAGCTGGCGTCCATGGTGGTGCCAGTGGTTGGAAAGTCGGTTTCCTCTTATCTTTCCTTCCTAAGGAGGCACAGAACTGAGCTGATGCTTTGGCTTTGCTCATCAACAGGTTTGCATTGTCCCTGCCTTTCCCTTGAGTGGTGCCACTGAGTGTCACTCCAGAATTGCTGTGGGTTGGTGGTTCTGGGATAGGGCTCTGCGTCATGTTGCTTGGAATACTGTTGCCTTACATCTTTTTTTTTTTTTTTTTTTTGCATATCTTTTTTTTTTATAAAAAGAATGAAAGAGAGAAAGGAAGAGGAAGAGATTTTAGAAAAAGAGAGAAAAGGAGAAAGAAAGAAACAGCAAAAGAAAGAAAAAATGAAAGAGAAAGAGGAAGAGATTTTAGAAAAAGAGAGA
>CAUYQU010077885.1:0-12925 GCA_963574635.1 Cheracebus regulus | reverse complement strand
CTGAAGAGTATTTTCCAGCTTGGATTCATTCTCTCTGTCATATTCAGGTACACCTATCAAACGTAGATTAGGTCTTTTCACATAGTCCCATATTTCTTGGAGACTTTGTTCATTCCTTTTTACCCTTTTTTCTCTAATCTTGCCTTCTCATTTTATTTCATTGAGTTGATCTTTGACCTCTGTTATTCTTTCTTCTGCTTTGTCAATTTGGCTGTTGAAACTTGTGCATGCTTCGTGAAGTTCTCGTGTTGTGTTTTTCAGTTCCATCAATTCACTTATATTCCTCTCTAAGTTGCCCATTCTCATGAGCATTTCGTTAAATCTTCTTTCAACGTTCTTAGTTTCTTTGCATTGTGTTAGAACATGTTCTTTTAGCTCACAGAAGTTTCTTTTTATCCACCTTTTGAAGCCTGATTCTGACAGATCATCACACTCATTATCCATCAGGTCTTGTTCCCTTGCTAATGAGGAGGTGCGATCCCCTGTAAGAGCATTCTGATTTTGAGTGTTCTCAGCCTTTTTGCACTAGTTTCTTCCCATTTTTGTGGATTTATCTACCTGTCGTCTTTGTAATTGCCGACTTTCAGATTGGGTCTCTGAGTAGACGTCTGGCTTGTTGGTGATGAAGTTTTATCTGTTTCTTAGTTTTCCTTCAGTGGACACCCCTTCCCCACAGAGCTAGGTTTTCCTGGGTTCGGCTGTGCTTGCTGTGAAACTCTCAGTCCTCAGCGCTTTCAATTGCTGTTCTCCTTGTGTGAATGGGACCAGCCGAGCCCAACTAAAAGGGCACCCAGTCCCGTACACTCCACATTGAGAAGCGGAGCGTCGGGGTGCCGGCGAAACAGCTGTGCCAGCCAAAAGAGTCGCGCTGGTGACCCGTGTGGTTCCTCTGTCGGGAATCTCCCAGTTTGTCAGCAACAAAAATTCATCTGAAATTGCGGCATCCACTTGCTCTTTGCACTTTCACTTGGAGCTACAATCCTGAGCTGCTGCTAAGTGGCCATCTTGGATCTCTCTTACTCCTTCATTATAATATAGTAACTGTCTTTGTCTCTTATAGTTTTTGTCCTGAAATATATTTTGTTTGATATATCACTGCTCCTTTCCTTTTTTGATTTCTATTGGCATGGAATATCTTTTTCCATCCCTTTATTTTCAGTCTATGGTATCATTACAGGTAAAGTGTGTTTCTTGTTGGCAACAGATCAATGGGTCTTGTTTTCTCATCCATTCAGCCAATCTATGTCTTTTGATTGGGGAGTTTAGTTCATTTACATTCAATGTTAACATTGATAAATAAGAACTTACTCCCACCATTGTGTTATTTGTTTTTAGTTGCTCTGTGGTGTTCTCTGGCCCTTCTTTCTTTCCTTCCTGTCTTCCTAGTGAAAGTGATTTTCTCTAGTAATATGATTTAGTTTCTAGCTTTTTACTTTTTGTGTATTTGTTGTATGTTGTTTGGTTTGAGGCTACCATGAGGCTTGAAAATACTATCTTATGACATTTATTTTTTTTTTCTGATACAGAGTCTCTCTCTGTCACCCAAGCTGGAGTACAGTGATGTGATCTTGGCTTACAGCAACCTCCTCCTTCTAGGTTCTGTGCCTCAGCCTCCTGAGTAACTGGGTAATTACAGGTATGTGCCATCATGCCTGGCTAATTTTTGCATTTTTAGTAGAGATGGGGTTTAACCAAATTGGCCAGGCTGGTCTCTAACTTCTGACCTCGTGATCCACCCACCTTGGACTCCCAAAGGGCTGGGATTACAGGCATGAGCCACCATGACTGACCCCTTTGTGACCTGTTATTTTAAGCTGATAACAACCTAATACTGTCTGCATAAACAAACAAAAAAGAAGCAAAAAAAAAAAAAAACTAATAAAAACTCTATGTCTTAACTTTGTCTTGATTTTAAACTTTTTCTTGTTTCTATTTATATCTTATTGTACTCTCTATAGCTTGAAATTTTGTTACAGTTATTATTTTTGATAGGTTCATCACTTAGTCTTTCTACGTAGAATAGCAGTAGTTTACACATGACAGTTACAGTGCTATAAAATTCTGTTTTTCTGTGTGCTTACTATTACCATGAGTTTTGTACATTCACATTATTACTTATTAACACCCTTTTCTTTCTGATAGGTCTGGTGCTGACAAAATCCCTCAGCTTTTGTTTGTCTGGGAAAGCCTTTATTTCTTCTGCATGTTTGAAGATTATTTTAGGGGGATATACTATTCTAGGGTAAAAGTTCATTTTAGCACTTTAAATATGTTGTGCCACTCTCTCCTGGACTGTCAGATTTCCACTGAAAAGTCCATTGCAAGAAATACTGGGGCTTCATTGCATGTTATTTGTTTATGCTCCCTTGTTACTTTTAGGATCCTTTCTTTATCCTTGATCTTTAGGAATTGGATTATTAAATGCCTGGAGGTAGTCTTCTTTGAATTTAATCTGCTTGGTGTTCTATTATCCTGTACTTAGATATTGATATTTTTATCTGGGTTTGGAAAAGTCTCTGTTATTATCCCCTTGAATAAACTTTTTCTCCATCTCTTTCTTTGCCTCCCCTTTAAGGCCAATAACTCTTAGATTTGCCCTTCCGAGGCTATTTTCCAGATTCTTTGGCATGCTTCATTGTTTTTTATTTATTTATTTTTTTTGAGTCCTCTGACTGTGTATTTTGGAATAGCCTGTCTTCAAGCTCGCTAATTCTTTCTTCTACTTGATTAATTCTATTATTAAGACTCTGATGCATTCTTTAAAATGCCAATTCAAATTTTCATCCCTATAATTTCTGTTTGATCATTTTTAATGGTTTCAATTTTCTTGTTAAATTTATCTGATAAAATTCTGAATTCCTTCTCTGCATTACCATAAATTTCTTTGAATTTTCTCAAAACAGTTATTTTGTATTTTCTGTTTGAAAAGGTCATGTATCTGTTTCTCCTGGAATGTCTTGATATTTGTAGGCATCTGGCATTTGTGTCTGGTATTTGTATCCAGGTATTGAAGAGTTAGGTTATTTCTTGCAGTCTTCACTGTCTGGGCTTGTTTGTACCCGTCCTTCTTGGGAAGGCTTTTTCACATATTTGAAAGGCCTTGGGTGTTGTGATCTAAGTTGTATCTGTTTTAGAGGGCACTCCAAGTCTAGTAACACTGCAGTTCTTGCAGACTCAGTGGTATTGCCTTTATGATCTTGGGCAAGATCTGGGAGAACTCTCTGGATTACCAGGCAGAGACTCTTGTTCTCTTTCTTCCTTTCTCTCAAACAAATGGACTGTGTCTGTTCTGAGCCACCTAAAGCTGGGATAGAGTGATGCAAGCCACCCTGTGGCCACCAGCACTATGACTGTGCTGAATCAGACCTGAAGCAAGTGCAGCTCTGAGTCTCACCTAAAGCCTGCTGTAATCACTCTCTGCCTAGGGCTCAGTAATCAGCAGACAGCAAAGCCAGTGAGGCCTGTATCCTTCTCTTCAGGGTAATGAGTTACCCCTTCGTTTCCAGGCTAGTCCAGAGGTGCTGTATGGGGGCCAGAAGCTAGAGTCAAAAAGCTTAGAAGCCTAGCTGGTGTTCTATTATACTGTGGCTGAGCTGGCACTCAAAGACAGGATACAATCTTTTTCACTCTCTCCTCCCCATTCCAGGGGCAGGGCAGCCTTGCCCCATGGCCACCACCCCACAGCCCTAGACAGAGTACTTCCAGACTACCTTCCATGTCCCTTGAAGGCCCCAAGGGCTCTTCAGTCAACTGGCCTGGGGCTCACCCTTTAAGACAGTAGGCTCCCCTTGGCCCAGGGCAAGTCCAGAAATGCCTTCCAAGAGCCACATCTTAGAATCAAAGATTCCAAAAGCCCACTTGGTGCTCTACCCCCATCTGGCTGTGCTGGTGTCTAAGATGCAAGGCAAGTCCTTTCTACATTTTCCTCTGCTTTTCTCAAGCAAGAGGCGTCTTGGCCCATGGCCACCACAGCTGATAATGTGCTGTCTCCCCTGAAGCCAACAAGTCTCAGAGGCTCTCAGTATGGTACCTGGATATCACCGTTAACATGGGCTACCCAAAAGGGGCAGGAGAACTCAAATAATATCTCACTAAATATTAATAATATTTATCAACAGAAAGATAAAAGGTTATGACAAATGGAAATATACACATGGTATTTTGTTAATGTGTAGAACATAAAGTTCTATCCATACCAACACTACAAAATAATAATTATTTAGCTAGATTTATCAGCCAGGTAGGGCATAGTGGAAAGCAACCAGGCCAATTTAAACAGAAAAACAATTGAATGGAGAATATTCTGAAATTCACTACATGATCAGAGGGTTAGGGAAGCAAAATCAGGGGCAGCAGAAACACTGCCCCCAATGACACAGAGAATGGTTTGCCTTGCCACCAGCCCTGGACATCTCCACCATTACTGCTGCCTCTGAAAATCTTTCTTGCTAAAACTGCCAACTCTTCCACAGAGAGGAGGCCCCCAGAGCCATGCTGTTGGTGGATGGGGGCTTCTGAGTGACAGGGTCCAGGCACATGGCTATGCCTAGTAACAAAAGAGGCAGAAAAAAGCAGGCAGTGGCTCATGGCTTTATAAAGTGGGGAAGAGCCCAGACAAGGCAGAGACTCAGATGTGGGGCGGCCAATGAGAACAACCTGTATGGATTGCACGGGCACATGGAGAGGGACGAGAATCCCCGGAAAGAGCAGCAGTGCTTACTGGACTAGTTGATGGGAACGGAGCAAGTTTTACCTTTTCTTTCTCTGTTACTCTAATATTATTTTGCAATAAAGCCACTTAAGGAATGGCTTAAAAGGTTGAGTGCAGTGGCTCCCACCAGTAATTCCAGCACTTTGGGAGGTTGAGGTGGCAGGATTATCTGAACTCAGGAATTCAAGACCAGCCTGGGCAACAAAGCAAGAAGTCACCTCTACACACACACACACATACCAAATTGCTTTTAATTAACTGGGTGTGGTGGCGCATTCTTGCAGTCCTGGCTACTCAGGAGGCTTAGGTGGGAGGATTGCTCACACCTAGGAATTCCAAGCTGCAGCGAGCTATGATCACACTTCTCTCCAGGCTGGGCAACAGAGCAAGGCCTTATCTTTTTCCAAAAAAAAAAAAAATGCTTAAAATAAGAGAAAATAAAGAAAGACAATAACCAAACCCCACTCCTGTGCTACATGCCCCTGAAACCCAGTGTGGGTTGGTGGCGGGTGCCCTGTGCTGTGTGGCCTGATTGTGCAGGCATCAGGCTCAGAGGGCCCGAGAGGCTTAGAGGGCTTTCATCAGTTCACAAACTTCTGTCACGGCCTGGTAACAAAGTTCTGGAAACGGCAACAAAGAATTAGAAAGAATGGGGAATTGGGAAAACATAGCAAATATTTTTTCCATGCTCTCAAATACTACAAACTTTACTGAAACAGATCACTTTCATCATGAAAACCACAGTGAACTAGCTCAAGAGACATGCAGCAGCTCATGGCATGTGCTTTGGGTGGACTTTCCTGGAAGAGGCAGCACCTCCCAGAGCACATATTCTAGCTTCACTGCCCTGGGTCAGCATTCTTGGGACCTGGGGGATAAAGTCCATTAACTTTTCCTCCTGGCTTTGCACTGCCAAACAACTTCTGGTCAACCTCCTTTCAGTCCCAGGAGCTCACAACATCAATGGCAGTGTTTGTTCTGTCAGTTTCCCGATTTGGAAATGGCCTTTAGAGTCTTGGAAGGAAACCATTTTATGAAGCATGCATACAGTGAGAACACCTGACACACAGTCCTAGGCTCAGTCAGAATCTACCCTCGGGAAAAAGTTTCTTCTCTGGAGCGTGGATGTAACAGAATCATCTACTGAGTGCCAGACACTTTTACATTTAAATTTTTTTAGTGATAGGGTCTTGCTGTGTTGTCCAGGCTGGAGTGCCATAGTGTGATCATAGCTCACTGCAGCCTCGAACTCCTGTGCTCAAGTGATCCTCCTGCATCAGCCTCCTGAGTAGCTGGAATTACAGGTGTGTACAACCACACCCTGCTCCTTTAAACTTTTTTTTTTCAAGATATGAAGTCTGGCTGTGTTACCCAAGCTAGTCTTAACCTCCTGGCCTCAAGCAATCCTCTCAGCTCGGCCTCCAAAAGTGCTGGGATTACAGAAGTGAGCCACCATGCCCAGCCACCAGGCAGTTTACGGACAGACAGGAGTCAGATAAGAAGTGAACAAGACAAACTAGGATCTCCATGAGATGGTGGCTTTGTCTGACTGACTGAGATTTATGCAGTAATGGTGTCAAAAGGGAGAACTGATGAAGTGAAATGAAGTGGGGCATTTTCACCCACCCTGTCTCCTGCTGGCAGCCAAGAGAGAGCAGCGGGCGGCACTGGGAGACAGGGATGGTTTTGCTCGGGGCCCTGACAGCCTGCATTGCTTTTCTAAAGAAACTGAGGCCTCTTTCTGCACTTGAGGGCCCCATATCCTCTGATCCCTGTGCCACTGCTCCCGAATCAGCCCAGGCTGGGGCAGCATGGATTCCAGCAGCTACTGAGAGTTCCTGCTAGTTTCTGAGAATAGCTCGCAACACCAGAGATGAGATCTTGCAGAGCTGTGTGGATCTCTAAGCCAGTCATCCATCTTCCTGCCACCTTCAGAGCCCTCCAGGCTGAGCAGAACCCATGTTTATGAACACGTAAATTACTTATTGCTCCTTAATGCACTCTGTAAGCCACGAGGGCCACAGATTAAATTACGAACCATGTGAAGACAGAGCCTGAGGCTGTGGCTGGGCCAGTCTTGTGCAAGCGGCCCATGTGGAGAGGGATTTCAGGCTCCTGGTGACAGCCAATGCCTTGTCCCCCTTATCCAAGGCCCTTGCAGTCCCACTGTGGCATTTCCTTTGCATCTGGCATCACTACGCCCTCCCTACTGAGCTGCAGGCATCGCTGCAGGGGTTGTGATGTGGCAGCCCCATGAGCATAGCCTTGCAGCCTGGAGATGGAGGAAAGAGACGGACTCAGAGCCTGAGGACAGGGTTCCATTCCCGCACCTTCCCCAGCTGCCTGTGTGACCTGACCCTCTGCGGACCTTCATTTTTTCATCTATAAATACAGGAAGCGGGGATCACAAAGGTCTGCAAAACTGAATGCCTTCAGGACCAGCCAAGTGAGGTGAACGTGGAGGATGCAGCCCCACCGAAGGGCGCTTGAGTTCTCCTCTCAGTTTGTGCAGCCAAGTGACACTTTTCTGTGGGTGAAATTCTGCCAGCAGCCCTCAGCTACCTTGCAAGTTTTCCACTCCTGACACTGATCTCAACAGAAACCTTCCTCAGAAAGCAGCATTTTCAGTGTTGATGTGATCACTGCCTCGGCAGGGGCACCACCACGTGACAGAAAGGATCACGATGAACGTGGGGTCTATGGAGCCGTCATCGCTACTATCTCTCCAGCCACATCTTTGTTCTGAGTTCAGCCCAACGTTTTCCATGAAGTTTCCATAAAGTTCTTCTGTCACCAGGGCAGAAGATTCTGTGTTTGACCTGGGGCCGAAGAATCAGGCAGGACTGAGGAAAACATTAAGGTTATCCAGCCACCTCACGGGGGTTCCTGCGGAAACAGGAACGGGGATCAACGTGTCCCTGCCTCCTACCAAGGACTGATAAGGAAATCACCTCTGGTTGTCACATGTCATACAGATGATGCCTCCTCATTGAGTTACCAGTGGAGGGTCTTGACTACCAGGTTCTTGGTATTTTGAACAAAGAATTGGACAAAATGCAAAGAAAAGCAAGGAAATATTGAGACAACGAAAGCAGAAATCTATTGAAAATGAAAGTACACTCCACAGCGTGGAAGCAGGCCTGAGCAGTGCCTCAAGGGCCCGCCCTGGTTACAGGATCTTCAGGGTCCAAATACCCTTTAGAGGTTTTTCATTGGCCATTTGGTGTAAAGCCCATGCAAATAAAGTAGTAGTCTACCATTAGTGTGATTGGTTGTGGAAAGCAACCAATCAGATGCTGAAGTTACAGAGGTTACACTCTATGCAAACATCTGATTGGATGTGAAAAGCAACCAATCAGATGCTGAAGTGAATTACAAAGATTACACTCTATGCAAAAATCTGATTGGTTGTGGAAAACAACCAATCAGAGCTACTTTTAATTTTCCAGCTGCCTCGAAGAAAGTAGGACAGGGGGTGTGAAAAGGGAGTAATCTCTTGTTCTTTTGTTACCTAGGTGTGGAAAGTTGAGTTGGGGTTTCCCTTTTGAGATATATAATATATATATGTATATATTGCTTTTTAATAAGCTTTATTTTTTAGATCAGTTTTAGACTTACAGAAAATTAGAGTTCCCATATACTCCACACCCAGTATCTCCCTTAACATGTTATATTAAAACGATACATTTGTCACAATTAGCAAACCTATATTGATATATGATTAACTGAAGCCTACACTTTATTCTGATTTCCTTAGTTTTTACCCTAATGTTCCTTTTTCTGTTCCAGAGTCATTTGATTTAGTTCTAAAAGTCAGCATAAATCGGTCTTAGTTTCCCTGCCTTCAGACCCTATTCTCCTGCCACAAATGTGGTTCAAATACACATCACCAGGTGCCCAGACCATTCAAAAGAAAACAAGCTAGCTAGGCATGGTGGCTTTTGCCTTTAATAATAGCACTTTGGGAGTCCAAGGCAGGAGGATAGCTTGACGCCAGGAGTTTGAGACCAGCCTGGGCCATATTACAAGACCTCCATCTACAGAAAAATAAAAATGTTAGCCAGGCATGCTCCAGGTGGCATGTAACTGTAATCCGAACTACTTAGAAGGTGGAAGCAAGAGAATTACTTGAGCCTGGGAGTTCAAGGCTGCAGTGAGCTATAACTGCAACACTGCACTCCAGACTTGGCAACAGAATAAGATCCTGTTGAAAGAAAGAGAGAAAGAGAGTGAGCACCAGAGGGGAGGGAGAAGGAAAGATAGAGAGACAGAAAGAAAGAGAGAGAGAAAGAAGGAAAGAAAAGAAAGCACGCTAGATGTGGTAGGAGGGGGCACTCACACTCTGGGTTCATATCGGCTCAGTCTCTCAAGCAGCACAGTCATAGCAGAGGGATTCTGCCACATCCCTTGAGGCTCATTTGTGGATTTAGCACCATCCTGCATTCATTTGCCTTTCTCCCTGAAGGGAGGAATTCTAAGTAGCTGCCTGTCTACTTTCCTCCACCATGCTCTTTAGAAGGGCTCCAGCCCACATTCCAAAGAGGAGCCCAGCCATCTGCGTACTGAAGTGGAGGGATGTGGCCCAGGCTGGTCCATCACAGTGAATCCCAGGAACTGTGCAGAAGCAACCAGGATCAGGAGAAGCTTTCTCTCTTTTTCTAAGGCTAACAGTAGAATGGTGGTGCTAAGACTAGGACCAGATCTGAACCATAAAAATTGTTTCTTTTACTTATTTTCCTTTCTCTTAGTCCTTTTCTCCCTCCACATATGATTACTTGCCCATATGCATTTTTATAGAGGGCAGTCACTCATAATTGATTAACTGCATATCTGGACTCCCAGGCACTGGTCGCAAGATTAATAAATCTGATTTTCTTTCAAAGAACAATGATCCTTAGGTCATGCAGATCTCCTCGATGGTATCTGGAAGTTTGATTGGCTGAGGGATGCAAATAGCTTTTGTCACCAGGAATCTCACCTCCTGCATATCTCCCTACACATCAAAATTCCAGTTGTGTTCAAAGACAAATCAGATTGGAGTTACCTCTCCCAGTATCATACTTTGGTGGAACTGAATAAACCTTTATCTGCTTCTAAATGCTGATGTGTCAGTGTTTGGCTAACTGCACATCGGGTACTTGGGTACTGGAACTTAGCATTTGGGATCCTACAAAACTAGAATCTATGTCTTCTGGCTGCCAGCAACACTTCTTCCTCACCATGGAAACAGATGACTTCCTGGAATTACAGACTCAACATTCGGAAGACAAAGACAAACCCCGGGTGGCCCAGATTCCTTAGTGACTTTGGAAAGTTAGCTCCTAGCTTTCAGATCTGAAGATCAAGGAAGAGAGACCAAGCAGAGCATAATGTTCATTCACAAACATGCACACACACACACACACACACGCACGCACACACCAGGCTTGAGGAAAAGAACTCCATGAGAAAAATAAATGCAAGACCGGCTTAATAGCTAACACTGATTGAGCCCTTAGTCTTTGCCAGGCACTCTGCTCAGCCATTTTACATGCATTGTTTTATTTAATTCTCAATGACCCAGTGATGGGGCTATTACTGTACCTGTTTTACACACGAAAAACTGAGGCTCACAGACACTGAGGACCTCCCCAGAGCTGCACATCTACTGAGTGGTGTGGCTGGGCTATCTGATTACACAGCCCACTCGGGTTTTCTCCTTTACAGAAAGGATAAATAGAAATCAATTGCTGAAATAGCACATTATAGACAACTTTCTGTGTTGCAAATTTTGCCCCTCTTTTACTCAGTGATATTTTAAAACTTCTCCTTTAAGGATTTCAAGTTGCTTAGAGTGGCGCGTTAAACTTTACACACGTTGAGTCACTGGGGATCTTGTTAAAATGCAGATTCTGATTTGCAGATGGAAATACCCTGAATTCTTTGTCTCTAAGACCTTCCCAGGTGGGGTCTCTGATGTTGTTCTACACATACACACACCCCTGCTATAGCGCTAATACTGGGAAAATTAAATTCTATATTTTATATGCAAATCTAAGCTTCCTCAGAAAAAGAATGCAAATACTTCATTACTAAGAATTTAAAGGAGCACATTGTGGCTTCCAGCATCAGAAGCAGGAACAATTGATCTAGTGGGGATGACAGGAAATGAAATAGAAAAGAGCTGATATCCATCAGAAATGAAATGGAAAAGAGCAGCACCTTTCAAAATTAGCTCAGCTCCTGAAAGGGAAATGCAAGTGTGGAATCCGAGCTTGCCCTGGCATAAAGGGGTAGAAAAGCTTTTTTTTTTTTTTTTTTTTTTTTAAATCTCAAATGGCTTTTAGTTGTTTTCTTGTTGTTTTCTCATCACCTCCTTAAAACCAGCTCTTACACTGCTTCTTGGGGATGCAGATAATCTGGGAAGACTTCGACTGCTGCCATCAATACACAGTCTCACTCCTTTGCTGCTCCTTAATATTTTATTTTCTTTCCTGCGGAGAGGTCGGCGAAGGTGAGGTTGTGCTGATGGTGATTAATTGTGGTAATAAAGAGGGTGGAAGAAAGAGGACTGGAAACAGGGGAGGGGTTGGTGATTTATTTGAAAATATGGATCCTGGATAAATAATGGGATGGTGGTGAGATGATTATAGACTGAACTATATCCTCCCAAAAAGATACATGCATACCTCAGTGATACTGCGACTTCAGTTCCAGACCATTGAAATACAGTGAGTCACACAAACTCTTTTGTTTCCCAGTTCATAGAAACATTATGTTAACACTATACCGTAATCTATTAAATGTGCAATGGCATTTATGTCTAAAAAGTGTACTTACCTTAACTAAAAAATATTGCTAAAATTCTGACACTGAGGAAGAAAGTAAGCATATACTTTTGGAGAAGTGGTACCTTGCTCAATGGAGGGTTGCCACAAACCTTCAACTTATAAAAAACATAGCACCTGTGAAACTCAGTGCAGCAAAGCATAGCAGCAAAGCATAGTATAAGGATGTCTGCCTGCGGTAGAGATCTTAGCTCTGTAGAGTGCACATCTTACCACAGAGTGCACCATTAGTTGGGAACAGGACTATTACAGACAATACTAGTTAGAATGAGGTCACACTAGAATAAGGTAGACCCTAATCCAAAGTGACTGGGGTTCTTATAAGAAGATAGCCATGTGATGGACATGGTGACTCATGCCTGTAATCCCAGCACTTTGGGAGCCGAGGCAGGCAGATTGCTTAAGCTCAGGAGTTTGAGACTACCCTAGGCAATATGGTAAGACCCTGTCCCTATCAAAGATACAAACATCAGCCGGGCATAGTGGTGTGCACCTGTAGTCCCAGCGACTAGGGAGGCTGAGGTGGGAGAATCACTTGAGAGGAGGCAGAAGTTGCAGGGAGCTGAGATTGTGCCATTGCACTCCAGCCTGAGCAACAGAGCAAGACTCAGTCTCAAAAACAAACAAAAAGAAGATGGCCACATGAAGTGGGAGGCACAAGAAAGACAGCCATGCAATGATGATGGCAAAGACTAGAGCCCAGCAGCCGCCAGCCAGGGAATGCCACAGATTCCCAGTAAACTGCCAGAAGCCAGGAGGAGGCCAGGCAGCATTCCCTGCAGACTTCAGAGTGGGCACGGCCCTCCCAACACCTTGATTTGGACTTCCGGTTTTTAGGCCACGAGATGATATATTTCTCATGTTTAAGCCATTTAGCTTCTGACACTTTGTTATTACAGACCTAGCAAGCTAATACCATGAGGTTATCTTTCCACCTCTGACAAACTCCTAAATCCCTCTCCCAGACCCTCCTCTACACTCACAGCCCTCATCCCCATTGCACCCACCACAATGATTGACTAAAAGGGAAGCAAGAAATGGGGCCAGTGGGGGAAGCAAAGTCAAGCAGAGCCTCCACCTCCAGTGAGGATGCCCTTCAGGGAAGACACTGAAAAGTGTCCAGCTTTGGGGCCTGGGAACAAGAGGGTGGGAAGGGAGGGGGGCGGGAAGAGAAATTGTCTGACCTGCCCGGACCCTCGGACCCTTGTCGCTTGAACCCCGAAGCACAACCAAACAACACGAGGCAATTTAAAAGCTCAGGCTTTATTGGAGAGTCTCCGGGCGGGCTGGACTCGCACACAAGGGAAGAGTCAGCAACCACGCGCCGGGTTTCTTTGTTCTGTGATTTTTATAGGGGCTGGGGTGCTGGGAGGTGCCAGGAGGTGGG
>CAUYQU010077884.1:0-11344 GCA_963574635.1 Cheracebus regulus | reverse complement strand
TGGGGCTCCTCCACTGGGAATGTCCTGGTCTGTGGGCAGCAAAAATTTATCGGTAAGTGTGGCGTCCACTGGCTCTCTGCGCTTTTACTGGGAGCTGCAATCCTGAGCTGCTAGTGATCGGCCATCTTGGATCTCTCTCCCTCCAGAGACCATCTTTGATCACTCTAATACAGCACTCCATGTCGTCCTTTACCCCTTGATTTTGCCTTAGTTTTCTTTGTAGCAGTGACCACTAACTGATGTTGCATCGTGTATAAGTATTTGTCTTCTTCTGCCACCCTAAGTATAAGCTGCAAGATGGTTGGGCTTTGCCTTGTTCATTGCTCAGTGTGTAGAACAGATTCTGGCACATAGAAAATACTCAGTAGATATCTGTTGATTAAATGATTGACTAGATTCTACCTCAAAGGAATACTTTCAAGATATATAAAATTCCTTTGAAGGCTGTAAGGTGCCGAATAACCTTAGGAGGGTTCACTACTTGGCCTTAGTAGTGTCTATGATTTTGGAGTTTCAGCTGTTTCTATGTAACCCTAAAACACTCAGACTTACTACATTCAGAGTGTAGTTCATAGTATCAGCAGTTCTGCTAGGCATGTAAGGAGCACACATCTGTTAGAGTGTGAAGGCCCTTGGGGAAGAAAGGTTGAGACAGGTTGATATGCTTTTTTCGAGTCTCTTAATGGCTCTTTCTGAGATGTGCACCATGATAACTAGGAACTTTTTTTTTTTCTTAAGAGACAGGCTCTTGCTCAGGCACCCAGGCCGGAGTGCGTTTGTACTCACTATAACCTTGAACTCCTGGGCTCAGGGAATCCTCCTGCCTCAGCCTCCTGAGTAGCTGGGGCTGCAGACATGTACCATCATGCCTGGCTAATTTTAAAATCATTTTAATTTTTTTAGAGGTAGAGTCTTGTTATATTACCCAAGCTGGGCTCAAACTCCTTGCCTCATGCAGTCCTCCCTCCTTGGCCTCCCAAAGTGCTGGGTTTATGGGCATGAGCCACTGTGTCTGGCTTAATAACTATTTAGGAGTTGTCGAAGTGGTTTCACTGATTTTGTAGTTTTGAACTTGAATGCTTCTATTGGGTAATTGATGTAGTAACTAATACTGGTGCTGTCTTTCAGACAACTTCTTGTGAAAAAGGCCTGCTTAAGCCTGTGTCTTTGGGAAGAAGATCTCTGCTGCTGTTACAGCAGATACAGAAATGGCAGATACATTCTTTTTTTTTTTTTTTTTTTTTTTTTTTGAGATGGAGTCTTGCTCTGTCACCAGGCTGGAGTACAGTGGCATAATCTCGGCTCACTGCAACCTCATCTTCCCGGGTTCAAGTGATTCTCCTGCCTCAGCCTCCTGAGTAGCTGGGATTATAGGCACACACTATCATGCCCAGCTAATTTTTGTGATTTAAGTAGAGACGGGTTTTCACCATGTTGGCCAGGATGGTCTTGATATCCTGACCTTGTGATCCGCCCGCCTTGGCCTCCCAAAGTGCTGGGATTACAGGCGTGAGCCACTGTGCCCTGCCAATTCCACTTTCACTTATTTATGCACCTTTGAAAGAAAGGAAGAGGACACTGTAGTAGAGTACAGTAGTCCTCCCTTATCTGAGTGGCATGCATTTCAAAACCCCTAGTGGATGCCTGAAACCACAGATAGTAGTAGTACCAAACTCTGCATATACTGTGTTTTTTCCTATGCAGTATATGCCTATGATAAAGTTTAATTTATAAATTAGGCATAGCAAGAGATGAACAATAATAACTAATAAAAAATAGAATAATTATAACAATATATTGTAATAAAAGTTACATGAATGGGGTTACTGTACTTACCGTGGGTTAGTGGAATTCTTTCTCTCTTTTTTTTTTTTTTTTGAGATGGAGTCTTGTTCTCACCCAGGCTGGAGTGCAGTACTGCAATCTCCACTTACTGCAACCTCCACCTCCTGGGTTCAGGTGATTCTCCTGCCTGAGACACCCAAGTAGCTGGGATGACAGGCGAGTGCCACCATGCCTGGCTAATTTTTGTATTTTTTTAGTAGAGACGGGGTTTCACCATGTTGGCCAGGCTGGTCTCAAACTCCTGACCTCAAGCGATCTGCCAACCTCAGCCTCCCAAAGTGTTGGGATTACAGGTGTGAGCCACCGTGCCCAGCTGGGTAACTGGAATTGTCAAAGCAAAACTACAATTAAATGGGAATTTCTGTAGCTGTTGGTCCTGCCTTGCCTACCAGCTTGATTTTCCTCACTGGGCTGTGGTCCACTGACCACTTTCTTTACTCTTCTCACTGTGCCGCCAGCATACTGCTTCTTACATCTGTCTGGTCTTGCTGACATGGATTTCTTTGTCTGGAATGCCCTCCTCCACTTTCTTGCATTTTATTTTTGGTTTATATTTGCCATTACACTTTAGCTTCGGTGAAAACAGGGACCGTGATTGTCTTGTGCACTGATATTTCTCCACTCTCTACTGTGGTGCCTGGAGTAAAATGAATGGTACCCATATGTTTTACTTTTTGTCACGGAGTTTCACTCTTGTCGTCCAGACTGCAGTGCAATGACATGATCTTGGCTCACTGCAACCTCTGCCTCCCGGATTCTCCTACTTCAGCCTTCCAAGTAGCTGTGACTACAGGCACACACTACCATGCCCAGCTAATGTTTGTATTTTTAGTAGAGATAGGGTTTTACCATGTTGGCCAGGTTGGTCTTGAACTCCTGACCTCAGGTGATATGTCTGCGTTGGCATCCCAGAGTGCCAGGATTACAGGTGTGAGCCACCACGTCCGGCCCTAATGGTACCCATCTTTCAAGATCTAACATAAAGCTCATCTTCCATGTGTGTAGTCTTTTCTGAGCAACTCCATACCATGCCTCAGGTACATCACTCCTCAGTTATAACACTTTTTTTTTTTTGAGACAGCGTTTCGCTCTTGTTGCCCAAGCTGGAGTGCAATGGCACGATCTCAGCTCACTGCAACCTCCGCCTCCCAAGTTCAAGCGATTCTCCTGCCTCAGCCTCCAGAGTAGCTGGGATAATAAGTGCGTGTCACCACGCCCAGCTATTTTTTTGTATTTTTAGTAGAGACAGGGTTTCGTCATGTTGGCCTTGAACTCCTGACCTAAGGTGATCCACCGCCCTCGGCCTCCCAAAGTGTTGGGATTACAGGTGACAGCCACTGCTCCAAGCCTATAACACTTCTTAATGGTGCGACCTTGGTCATATCACTTAACCTCAGTGAGCCTAATTTTTCTCATTAGTTGAGTAAGGCTGATAATAAGAAATCCGTGAGAGAAGTAGGGTAAGAGAACATTATCTAAAATAATATAGACAAAAGCATTTTATGGGGAGGCAAGAGGGGAAAAAGAAAAAAAAAGCAGTTTATTATCACTGGAATGCTGTCCAAATGGGATGTGTTAATGATGCCAGCTTTTGATTTTCTTCTCCTTAGAAGGCTGAATAGTTCCTTTTGTTCTTAATAACAAATTGTAAATGTTGATAAATAATGTTGATTTGGATATTTCATGTGCTGCTTGTCCTTCAAATCTAGCCCAAACCTATATCTAATCAAGCCTTGAGACCTAACTTCCTGTTTATAGCAAATACAGGGATAGAGGAATAAGATAATGACACCAAGAGGAAACAATCAGACAAACCTGGGATGTGAAATATTCTCTAAGACAACTGACCCATCTCTTTAAAAAGTCAGTATAGGCCAGGCATGGTGGCTTACGCCTGCAATCCCAGCACTTTAGGAGGCCAAGGTGGGAGGATCATGAGATCAGGAGTTGGAGACCAGCCTGGCCAACATAGTGAAACCCTGTTTCTACTAAAAATACAAAAATTAGCTGGATGTGGTGGCTCGTGCCTGTAGTCCCAGCTACTTGGGAGGCTACTTAAGAGGCTGAGGTGGGAGAATCGCTTGAACTCGGGAGGCAGAGGTTGCAGTGAGCCAAGATCCTGCCATTGCACTCCAGCCTGGGTGACAGAGTGAGACTTCCTCTCAAAAAAAAAAAGTCAACATAAGGCTGGGCATGTTAGCACACACCTATAATCCCAGCACTTGGGGAGGCCTGCCAAGTCAGGGGGAGGATTGCTTAAGCCCAAGAGATAGAGACCAGCCTGGACAACATGGCGAGACCCTTTCTTTACAAAAATAGAAAAATTAGCCAGATGTGGTGGCATGTGTGTGTAGTCCCAGCTATTCAGGAGGCCCAGGTGGGAGGATTGCTTGAGCTCAGGAGGCGAGATTGCAGTGAGCCATAATGGTACCACTGCACTCCAGCCTGGGTGAGAGAGTGGGACCCTCTGAAAAGAAAGGATACTATCAAGGGAAAAAAGGGAGGGTGGTGCTGTTAGGATAGGAGACCAAGGAGACATGCAGATCAAATGTACTGCATGAGCTGGGCGCAGTGGCTCACGCCTGTAATCTCAGCACTTTGGGAGGCTGGGGCAGGATGATCACTTGAGCTTGGGAAGTCCAAGCTGCAGTTAGCTGTGATTGCACCACTGCATGCCAGTCTGGGTGACAGAGTGAGACCCTGTCTCAGAAAGAAAACACAAAAAGTACTGCATGAACCCCAATTGTGTACTGGATCAAAAAATGAAACAGTTATAAAATGCATTGTTGGGACATTCGGGGAAATGTGAGTAGAATGTTGCTAATTTTTTTTTTTTTTTTTTTTGAGAAAGAATATCACTCTGTCGCCCAGGCTGTAGTGCAGTGGTGTGGTCTTGGCTTACTGCAACCTCCACCTCCCAGGTTCAAGTGATTCTCATGCCTCAGCCTCCGAGTAGCTGGGATTATAGGCGCATGCTACCACGCCCAGCTAATTTTTGTACTTTTAGTAGAGACGGGGTTACAACATACTGGGCAGGCTGGTCTTAAACTCGTAACCTCAAGTGATCCACATGCCTCAGCCTCCCAAAGTTTGGGGATTACAGACGTGAGCCACTGTGCTCGGCTGTACTGCTAATTTTTAAAATGTAATGATGGTACAGATATTATGTAGGAGAATTCATATTCATACATAACGCACAAAACTTACTCTGAAATGGTTCAGTAAAAAAACCCAAACATACACAAACAGTGGATAAAGCAAAGGGGGCAGAATGTTCACAGTTCTTTTGTTTAGTTAGTTTGAGTTTCACTTTTATTCTTTCAGCTTTTCTGTATGTTTGAAAAAATTTATAATAAAAAAGTACCCAAAGAGCAAAACTCATTCCAAGTCTTATGTACTTTAATGCCAACTAATATTTGCTCTCTCCCATCCCTAGATCCCTTTGTGCTGCTTGTCTTCATTTTATGATAAGCATCATATTAAATGCAATCTGCCCCCATATTTTTTTTTTTTTTTTTTTTGTGATAGGGTCTCATTCGCTCTGTTGTCCAGGCTGCAGTGCAGTTGTGTGATCATAGCTCACTGCAGCTTTGACCTCCCAGGCTCAAGTGATCTCTCCCCGCACCCCAGCTCCCCAGTGGCTGGGACACACAGGCGTGTGCCAATATGCCCAGCTGTTTTTGTGTTTAATTTTCGATTCAGGGGGTAAATGTGAAGGTTTGTTACATCAGTACGTTGCACGATGCTGAGGTTTGAGGTTGTTGCATAAGTATTATATTACTGTATAATGTTTTATTCACTAAATCTGCTTTATGAATCTTTTTCTTATTAGGAAACATACTTGTTTCAACCCCTAGGTGTAAGAGCATTGCTGATTTGATATATCATTATTAGTAGATTTGAGAAAACCAAGACAAGTTTAAAGAAACAAACTAGTGGCCAGGTGCAGTGGCTCACACCTATAATCCCAGCACTTTGGGAGGCCAAGGCAGGCAGATCATGAGGTCAGGAGTTCAAGACCAGACTGGCCAACGTGGTGAAACCCTGACTCTACTAAAAAAATACAAAAATTAGCTGGGCATGGTGGCTCATGCCTGTAATCCCAGCTACTTGGGAGGCTGAGGTAGGAGAGTTGCTTGAACGAAGACCAGGGAGGCGGAGGTTGCACTGAGACGAGATTGTGCCACTGCACTCCAGCCTGGGCTACAGAGCGAGACTCCATCTCAAAAAAAAAAAAAAAAAGAAAAGAAAAAAGAAACCAGCAAAAAAACCCTTTCCTGCTTCCTTTTTTATTTTTATTTTATTTTATTCTTTTTTTCTCAGCTGAATGGCTTACAATTAGGAGTACACTTTCTTTTTAATGTGGGGTCTCACTGTGTTGCCCAGGCTGGTCTCAAACTCCTTGGCTCAAGCTGTCTACCTGCCTCAACCTCCCAAAGTGCTGGGATTAGAGATGTAAGCCACTGTGCCCAGCCACTTTTTCTTTTTTTCTTAGCTCCCTCTCCGGAACCTTTTTGCTAGCATTTCTCTATGTGGATGGTAGTTATTTCCACCGCATCCTCATGAAGATTCAAGCAGTGGTGAATCTTTCTGACACATCAAGAAAACAAATTCAGAGAACACAGATAGTAGAGGCAGAAGAGGCAAACCTGAGAAGAAAGCCTATGGTCCCAGTTTTGTTTCTGTTGTTCACTTCCAGAAACTGCAAATTTTGAAAAATTGTCCTGGTCTCTTACTGCAACTTGTGTTTTAAATTCATGTCCTGTGCCCTTGTTTTGTTGCTCAGAAGCTCAAGAGAGCTGTTTAGAGGCTCACATACCTGTTTGCTAAGTTTTCTTCTCCCAAGATGAATAGTGTTTTGTTTTGAAATAGCAAGTGTTTTCTGAATCCCATGAAGGGCCAACTGCTAAAAATGCTGATCCTGCCTCTGATTTCTCTGTCTGTCTCTCAGGGGCATCGTGCTCTGATGTCAGGAAGGGAGTCAGGTTAAGAAGAGGTTACCTGGAGGTTGAAGAAAAAATGGACAAGGTAGAATGACCTTGAACGCTTCCCTTTGAACAATTGCCTGCTTAAGGACAATGCTTTAAAATTTTTGAATGTATGAATACCTTCTAAAGAAAAAACCTATAGACATTAAATTCTCAAGCTTAACTTTGTTTATTCCATTATATACATTTTTGGATAGTTGAGATCAGTTGATTTTTCCCTGAGGACATAATCCTCATCCTTGTCATTTTTATTAGTGGAAGAGTAGAGTTTGATAGGATCTGGCTACACAGATGACACTTTGTTGATTATTAGGTGGCTTCCAGATTTTTATTATTTAATGATAGGCTTGTAAATGTTTTTGAGTCCGTTTATTTTGTTTTGCTTTTAGATAAATTCATCCACCAGATCAGAGGCAATGGACCATGCTACCGCTGTTGTTACATATTAACAGAGTGTGTTCCAAAAAAAGATTGAACCAATTTACAATGTATATTTCAACTTTTTCCTCAAGCTTCAGGACTTTTTTTTTTCCCCCAGTTTAGTGGTTTTTGATAGTTTAATAGGCAATATAAGGGCTCCTTTAAAGGTCAATTTGCTTCCCTTTAATTTTGATATTTTTGAAATGGGTTATTGCATCAATTCAGTTTAAACTAATATTTACTGAATACTTACTGAATGTAAATCACTATTCTGGGAGCTGTAGGTAGGTGACTCAAAGATGAGTAAGATTATCACTGCCTCCAAGGAACTTAAAATCTAATATGGGAATGTAGGGGGAGATTTTAGGAGCACAAGAAAGAGGAAACAATGGCTGCTGAGTAAGAAAAGTGCCACAGAAAAGCTACAAAACAAGCACTGTCGGAGCTTGGTCCGAGAAGGGAGCATGCGCATCCAAGAGGGGAGATGAGGAGAGCCTTCACAGAGGAGATGACATTTGAACTGGATCTTGAAGGATGGCTAGGATTCCACGGGAATGGCGGGGGGCGGGGTGTGTGGCAGGAAGAGAGCGCAGGATGAGCAACTTCACACAAGTGAGAAAGCCTGAGATGTGTGGAGAAGCCAGCAAGTAGTTCAGTGTGACGGGTGCATCCGCGCAGGTTAAAGGAAATGAAGCTGGAGAGGTAGGCTGAGCTGTTTTGTGGTTGAACATTTTGAAAAGTCACATGCACATTTTTCTTCCTTTCTGATCATTTAAAATATTTCTAAGTAGTTTTTATATGCTTTGTATTTTGAAGTTTTGTAAGTGATGTGGTTACCTTGTTCCATTGTTTTATGTATTAAGAAAAAATATTTCATTTTTGAATCTTCAAAAGCGTGTTTTTTGAATGGGCAGTGTGTATAGCATACTTTTCATTAGCAGTTTGACATCTGTCGTCTCTCCTCGTCTCTCCACAACTAGCAGGAGTATGCGGCTTCATTTTCTTCTAGGCTTTTCTTTCCCTTATGTGGTTAACTCTTTTTCCTATGTGGAATTAATATGCTTGGTGTGAGGTGGATGTCTTAATTTTTCTTCACAGTGAATTCTAGTATCTTACTGGAGTTTACTAAATGTGATACATTTATCCATCTGTTGTACTTTCAAGTTTACCTTGGTCTTTATGATATTTTTATCTACTTCTAAAACTTTTTAACCCACTCTTTTTTTTTTTAAAGACGAGGTTTCACCATGTTGGTCAGGCTGGTCTTAAACTCCCGACCTCAGGTGATCCGCCCGCCTTGGCCTCCAAAGTGCTTGGATTACAGGCGTGAGCCACTGTGCCCAGCTTAACCCACTCTTATGTAGTTTTGATAGTCATACATTTTTTTTTTTTTTTGAGATGGAGTTTCGCTCTTGTTACCCAGGCTGTAGTGCAATGGCACGATCTCGGCTCACCGCAACCTCCGCCTTCTGGGTTCAAGCAATTCTCCTGCCTCAGCCTCCTGAGTAGCTGGGACTACAGGCACGCACCACCATGCCCAGCCAATTTTTGTATTTTTAGTAGAGACGGGGTTTCACCTTGTTGACCAGGATGGTCTTGATCCCTTGACCTTGTGATCCATCTGCCTTGGCCTCCCAAAGTAGTCATACATATTTTTAAATTTGGTAGGGTTAAGGAAAACTTCAGCAATTTTCATGAGCTATCTTTCCATTTATTCCTGTGTTCCTCTTTCTCCTGTTATAGTTTCTTTTCAATAATTCTCTTGTGTCCTGAGTTAATACTTCAAATACATAACAGTCTGATTCTGTTGTTATTGAACATTTTTAAGTTTGTATTTTCCATCTTGACCATGGTTTGTTTTGTATGAACTGGTTATATCCTGCAGCTTTGTTAAATTCACTTATCCTATCTAGTAACATTTTTTGATTGAATATATATGCATTTGTAGATTAACTTGTGTCATCTGCAGAACAACTTTTTCTTTTCAATATGTTAGATATTTTATAGTTATCTAATCTTGCATTGCTCTTAGTAGCAGTTCTTGTGTCTCAGGGAACACTATTAAGTGTAACAAGGTTTCCCAAAGATCTTCTGGGCCAGAGACTTTTCTGTTCTTTGCAAGGAGCTGTGAAAGAAGGAAGCAGCTGCCCATATTTATAGAAGAAGAGCCTATTAAGGCTGGATGGGACCTAACAGATCCTCTAGGCTTCTTCATTTCAGAGATGAGGAAACCAGACCTAGAGAGGTGTGAATTTGCCAGAGTTCACACTGCTGCAGTGGAAGGAGGTGGTTGAGCTTTTACTCTTATTTTCTTATGGTACATATTACATACAGTACCTGTTTTCATTTGGGACAGTTACTTGGTTTGACAATTTTCCAAGTTTACCCAACATTGAATTTTAGTAACTACGCATTATCCTTAAAAAAAAAAAATTACTTTCAAGTAATTATCTGAAGCTCTGGAAAAGGTTACCCCTTTGTATCATCACTGTCCTAGGTAGTTGAGGGAAAAGAGAATGAAAGTTGTGGGGCTGGGGCTGGGACAGGGAGGAAAGGGTATTTTAGTCCTTGATCCTTAGTAGGAGGGCCTATTTTTAAGCTTCATAATGTCTGTTTTAAAAGCAGTGGTTTTCAAAATAACCGCAGATGAAAGTCCCCTTCAAATGGATGCCTTTCTGGAATTGACCTATTTTGAGTTTAGCTGTTACCAGAAGGGTTCAGAATTTCGAATGCTCTTAAATGCATTTACTTTTCAGACAAAGTGGAAATTGAGTGCATAATCCATGTGGGTTCCAGATTCAGGTTAAATTTAGAAATTTGGAGAGTTGTGGAGAGAAGAAATGAGTAATTAGTCAATCATTGTTCTTACAGGTTTGTCTGAATCCAGGTTAATTATGTTTCCTTCTTTATTAAATAATAATTTGTATATCCAGGTCAGTTATACAAATTAGATCAGACCTTCACCACATTTGAGAGTCGAATCAGAGTTAGAATGATTTGTCCCCTTTGCTGCTTTCATACCACCCTTTAGTAAACAGTCCTCAAGAATGTCCTTATGTCAGGGAGAGGAGGCCTCAGACATTTTAGCAAGAATTCCAAGCTCACTGTAAACCTTTTGTTTAATGGTTTACTCAAATCCAGATAGTAATTCTAGCAAAAATGCCAGCCTGTATTTCAGCTCCTCTTTCTTGGAGTCTTTGGGATGGTGAGAAAACAGGAAGAGAGCTGTTTAACATTCCAATAATTATTAATAATAGGAAATTTATCCTGTCTACTGTTAAAACTTGGTCATTGGAGCCAAGGAAAGATACCATTCATTCACTAAAGGAAAGACCAGTGGATAGCCGGGCATGATGACATGTGTCCATAGTCCCAGCTACTCTAGGGGCTGAGGCAGGAGAATCACTTGAACCTGGGAGGCGGGAGTTGCAGTGACCAGAGATTGTGCCACTGCGCTCCAGCCTGGGCAACAGAGTGAGTGAGACTCTGTCTCAGAAAAAAACAAGACAAACAGCAAACAATGGAACATTGGGCTAAGCTCTTAACACATTAATATTTAATATTTAATGGAAGATTTCTAAAAACAGTGTCTTTTGCTTTGTTTTATTTTGGTAACTAAATGAATGCTAGGTTAGCCATAAATGTAGCTTGCTGCATTTATATTTCTTGGGTTCTAAATCACTGAATAATTTAAAAAAAAAGTAGTTCCAAAGCATTTCCAATTAAAAAGGAAGCCATAACATATTTATTAGGGGAAGTCAAGGGGAGAGGTAGTGAGGAAAGTACCAGAAACTACCAACAGGTGTTTTGGTTACAGTGAACAAAGAATCAGCTTGATATGCAATCTCTGGGAAGAGTTTGTAAATTCCTGAAGGAGGGTGAGAGCTGGAGGGGACACAGTGAGCGGAAATGGTGAGCGGAAATCAGTGGTTCCTGAGGCACAGAGGACTTGGGTTACCGGAGGCTTGCCCCCTGCTGAGGACCTGGAACGATTCCTGAGCAAGTTGCTTTCTTTTCTTTTGTTTTGTTTTTTTTTTTTTTTTTAAAGATGAGGTTTCACCATGATTGCCAGGCTGGTCTTGAACTCCTGA
>CAUYQU010077882.1:0-12199 GCA_963574635.1 Cheracebus regulus | reverse complement strand
GTATAATTGATATACAAAAACTGCACATATCTAGTGAACATAATTTGGTGAGTCTGGACATCACCAAACACCTGTGATACCATCACCACAATCAAGGCAATAAGCACAACCATCACATCGAAGGTTCCATGAGTCCCTTTGCTTTTGTTTTATTTATTTTTGTGGCAAGAATACTTAACATGAAATCTATCCTCATCAAATGTTTAACTGTACAATGCTGTACTGTTAGCCATCTAACTGTAATTTTGTACTCATGAATAACAACTCTCCATGTCTCTGGCAGCCCTCATTCTACTTTTTGCTTCTATATTTTGACTATTTTAGATGCCTCATATAAATGGAATCATCCAATGTTTGTCATTCTGAGACTAACATATATCACTTAGCATAATGTCTTCAGGATCCATCCTACAATGTTTTCTCAAATTGTAGGATTTCTTTCTTTTTAAGGTTGAATAATATTCCATTGTATGTATATATCATTATTTTCTTTTTTTAGCAGAGATGTCTTTCTATGTTGCTAAGGCTGGTCTTGAACCCCTGGCCTCAAGTGATCCTCCCACCTGGCCTCCTAAAGTGCTGAGATTATAGGCATGAGCCACAGCACCTGGCTTTATATCACATTTTCTTTATCCACTTGTCTGTTAATGGACATTTGGGTTGTGGAGAAATTGGAGCTCTTGTGCATAGTGGCAGAAGTGTAAAATGGTGCAAACACAAAGGAAAACAGTATGGGTCCCTCAGAAAATTAAAAATAGAACTACTATATAATCCAAAAATCTCACTTTTGGCTTTATGTCTAAAAGAATTAAAATCAGTATCCTAAAGACACATATGCACTCCCACGTTCATTGAAGCTTTATTCATGATAGTCAAGACATAGTGCCGTTCATTTTGATACATCATAACTGTTCAATTCCCTCTATGGCCCCCTATACTGTGAGTTCCTCAAAGGCAGGGGATGCATCTTATTCATCTGGTCTCCTTAGAGCCTGAGCAGGGCTGGCAAACATGATGAGTGCCCACATGTATTGAAATGAATGAATGGATGGGTTAGCAGTTGGACAAATGGGCAAAACACTTAGAAAGAAGATTGTTTGACTCCACAGCCTTGGATCTCTCTTTAGGTCCACGTTGCTCCTGTTTATGTTCAACATTTTGCCAAACCACTTTTTAGCTTATGCAGTGGGCTTATCTTTCTACTCCCGGCAGATCAGAACTTTTTAATCCTGAATAATGCCTGCTCCCTGGCATGCTGCCTGCTCCCTGACATCAGTCAGACAGGCCCTGGCTCACAGCAATTAATTACCTGAGATGCTGGTTTTCTCTGAAATGATCCCAGGGCAGAAGGGCAGCCTGAGGAATGCCTGGGAGGCATGAACCTCCAGCCATAACCTGGATGGACAATGGTTCCTGTGCTGGAAATACCACATTTCAGCTGGACTGGCCACCATGCACCAAGAGGAACTGAGACAGAGAGTCAAGAGAAATGGGAATGTCTCTTCTCCCTTCTATATTCCTTGGTGTTAAGAGAATCAGGAATTATTACATTGGGTCAAACGTAGCTCTTGTAGTTTGTTGATGCTAAGAACTACTTGCTCAGTGTCCCACTATACTGGTATCTTTACAGGTGTAATGCCATCTGTCCCTCCCAAGGGCCGGGCAGAGGAGTTATCACTCTCATTTTGCAGATGCAGCAACTGAGACTCTGAAAGAGCATAAAGTTGCAAAGAGAGTATATGAAGAAGTGGGATTCGACCTCAGGTCCACCGAGAGCCCCTTCCAGCAGAACAGGGCTTTCCATATTACAAGTTCAACCTATTCAAGGGGAATGAAATTAATGGAAATAAAATTAATGGATAATAAAATTAATCCATTAATTTTATTCAGGACTGAAGTCATTAAAATAAGATTAGACTAGAATAAAATAGAGTATATTGTGGGCAGTATGGATCAATAATATTTTATGAAACATCACTTCTATTTATTTCTAGCTATATCCATATCTATATTGATGTACATATATACAGGCATACCTTGGAGATATTGTAGATATGACTCCAGACCACTACATTATCTAAATAAAGTGAATCACACAAAGCTTTTGGTTTCACAATGCATGTAAAAGTTGTGTTTACAATATATTGTAGTCTATTAAGTCTACAATAGCATTATATCTAAAAGGTACATATTTTAAATAAAAATATGTATTGCTAAAGACTGTTAATGATCATCGGAGCTTTCAGTGACTCATAATCTTTTTGTTGGTGAAGTATGGCCTCTGTATTGATGGTTGCTGACTGATTAGAGTGGTCGTTGCTGAAGTCTGGAGCGACTGTGGCAATTTCTTAAAATAAAACAGTATGTTTGCTACATAGATTGACTCTTCCTTTAATGAAAGATTTCTCTGTAGCATGCAATGCTGCTGGATAACATTGTACTCACAAGTAGAACTTCTTTCACAATTGGAGTTAATCTCTCAAACCCTGCAGCTACTTTGTCAACTAAGTTTATGCAATATTCTAATCCTTGGTTGTCATTTCAGTGATGTTCACAGCATCTTCACCAGCAATAGATTTCATCTCAGGAAACCACTTTCTTTGCTCAACTGTAAGAAGGAACGTCTCCTTTTTTAAAGTTTTCCTGTGAGATTGTAATAATTCAGTCACATCTTCAGGCTCCACTTCTAATTCTAGTTATCTTGCTATTTCTACCACATCTGTAGTTACTTCTTCCACAGAGTCTCAAAACCCCCAAAGTCACCCATGAAAGTAGGAATCAACTTCTTTTAATCTCCTGTTGATATTTTGACCTCCTCCCATGAATCACAAACGTTCTTGATACCATGTAGACTGGTAAATTCTTTCCAGAAAGTTTTCAATTTACTTTGCCCAGATTCACCAGGGCAATCACTATCTATAGCAGCTATAGCCTTATAAAATGCCATTTAAGACTTAAAAGTCAAAATTACTACTTTATTCATGAACTATAGAATGGGGGGATGTTGCATTAGCAGGCCTGACAACAACATTAACTTTTTTGTACATTTCCATCAGAACTCTTGGGTGACCAGGCCCATTGTCAATGAGCAATAAGATTTTGAAAGAAATTTTTTTCTGAGCAGTAGATCTCAACAGTGGGCTTAAAATATTCAGTAAGCCATGCTATAAACAAACATGTTATCATCCAGACTTTGTTGTTCCATTTATAGAGCACAGGCAGATTCGATTTAGCATATTTATTAAGGGCTCTGAGAATTTCAGAATGGTAAACTAGCACTGGTTTCAACTTAAAGTTACCAGCTGCATCAGTCCCTAACCAGAGAGCTAGCCTGTCCTTTGAAGTTTTGAAGCCAGGCATTGACTTTTCCTTTCTAGCTATTAAATTCCTAGATGGTATCTTCTTCTAATAAAAGTTGTTTCGCCTATAGCCAAAATCTGTTGTTTGGTGTTACCACCTTCAGCAATGATCTTAGCTAGATCTTCTGGATAATTTGCTGTGGTTTCTACATCAACACTTGCAGCTTTTTTTTTTGTTATAGAGGTGACTTCTTTCCTTAAACCTCATAAACCAACAGCAGCAGTTGGTTCTGACTTTTTCCCCAAAACTCCTTCACCTCTCTTAGCCTTTATAGAATTTAAAAGCATTAAGGCCTTGCCCTGGATTAGAGTTTGACTTAAGAGAATATTGTGGCTGGTTTGATCTTCTATCCAGACTGGTAAAACTCCATATCTGCAATAAACCTGTTTCATTTTCTTTTTATTTGTGTGTTCACTGGAGTAGCACTTTTAATTTCCTTCCAAAACTTGTTATTTGCATTCATAACTTGGCTAACCATTTGAATGCAAGAGGCCTAGCTTTTGGCTTCTCTCAGCTTTCAAAATGCCTTCCTCACGAAGCTTAACCATTTCTAGATTTTTTATTTAAAGTAAAAGATGTGAGACTCTTCCTTCCACTTAAACACTGAAAGTCCATTTTAGGGTTATTAGTTGCCCTAATTTCAGTATTGTTATGTCCCAGGGAATAAAGAGGCCTGAAGAGAGGGAGATAAGTAAACAGCAGTTAGTGGATCAGTCAGAACACACACTCATTTATTGATAAGGTTTGCCATCTTATATGGGTGCAGTTTGTGGTGTCCCAAAACAATTCTAATGGTAGCATCAAAGATCAGTGATCACCATAACAGATATGGTAATAATGAGAAAGTTTGAAATATTGTGAGAATTACAAAATGTGACATCGAGACACAAACCAAGCACATGCTGTTGGAAAAAATGGCAGAGACTTGCTCTACACAAGGTGGCCATAAACCTCAACCTATAAAAAATACTCTATCTGTGAAGCTCAATAAGCTAAAGCACAATAAAACGAAGTGTGCCTGTACATATACATGTACATATGACTATTACATACATTTCTGTGATATAAAATGTATTTCTTATTATGCATAGTAGTCAACTTTTTTTTTGAAGCACACTCTACTAGGACATATTCAGGTGATATATTTATCTTTTCCCCTTTCTTCAAGATTTTACTCCCATCAGTTACTGACTGCTCATGGTTTATTCCTTGATATAGGTGTCTGCAAATCCAACGCATTTTCTGTCATTATTTTCAGTTTGACTTGATTAGCTTTGGTTCTACCCCCTCCCCTCCCCTTCCCACCCTTATCATTCCATTCATATGAAATACCCTCAATTTCATACCACTTAGATTAGCAAAACGTGAGTGCCTATTGTGGGTTGCACATTTACTAGCCATGGTTTACAATCTCAAATTCCTTTTCTTTGTCCAAAACTCAAATTTATTTCCCTTGAGCTTCTAGAAGACAGTACATGTCATTATTCTGGCATGTGCTTTTCTGTGGACATTTTTGTGATCTGGAGTTCAGTATGAAGTTGGAACACTGAATTTAGGGGCAGACAGTTTCAAATCCAGAGCTGATGCCTGGAAAGCGCTGAGGGCAGTACCTGGCACAGAAGAAGCACTCACTCCATTGTAGCCAAACAACCACTTTACTCTTATTGTCTACAGTTAGCAGATTGAGTTACGGTTGATGGCCTGAAAGTTTTCAGCCTTGAGGGAGAGTCATTCGTGGGTGTAGCAGGAAACTCTTGAGTAGGATGATGTGGGGACACTGTAGTACAAACCTACATCTGGAGAATGGCATTTTGAGTGGTCACTGGGGGTCCTCTGTTCATAAAGATCTATTTGGCATCTTGGGAGAAAAAGAGCAAAGGGCTTTTTTTTTTTTTTTTCTTTTGAGACGAAGTTTTGCTCTTGTTGCCCAGGCTGGAGTGCAGTTGTGCTATCCCAGCTTACTGCAACCTACACCTCCCAGGTTTAAGCAATTCTCCTGCCTCAGCCTCCCGAGTAACTGGATTACAGGCATGCATTACCACGCCCTGCTAATTTTGTATTTTTAGTAGATACAGGGTTTCACCATGTTGGTCAGGCTGGTCTTGAACTCCCGACCTCAGGTGATCTACCCACCTCGGCCTCCCAAAGTGCTTGGATTACAGGTGTGAGCCATCGTACCCAGCTGGCAAAGAGCTTTAAGACTAAAAATCGAGGTCTGATCTATGAAATTTTCTACTGCAGTTAAGACTATTAACAAAAGGGTGGTAACTGTGGACATTCTTAAACCCAGAATAACATGCTACAAATAAGATGAGCTGGGCAGAATCACAGCATAAAGGATCCATGGACCACTGGTTCATTCAAGGAAACCATTGTGTCCATCTTGGGGTTCAATATAGCATAGCTGATAAGAGTGTAAATGCTGTGGCTTGAAATCTCGGCTCCACTACTTACTACCTGTGAGAAATCAGGCAAGTTCCTTGTCCTCTTTGGGCTTTAGTGCTTCTTACCTGTAAAAGATGGTTTTCAACTAGCACCTACTGTTGTTGGTGGGAGTAATAAATTATTATTCATTAGTCTCTTAAAACACCACCTGGCATGTGATTAATGCTCACTAGAAAACTGCTGTTGCTATTAATACTATTTTTTAATCAGAATTCTTTTAGTGGAAACCTATGCAAATAGGCTTTAGCAAAAGAAAAAAAAAAGAGGAATTTATTGCCTCACATAACTAAAAGCTCTAGAATAGAGCTGGCATCGTGACTCGGAAGCACCACCAGAATTCTTCTCCAGAGTTCAGTCCCATTCTCCTCTGTGGTGGCAGTATGTCTATGTAGCATTCCCATGTGGTGGCAAAGATGGGAGCCAGCAGCTCCAAGCTTCCACATCACCAGCTAAACCCCAATGAAAAGAGAAAGCTTATGTCCCAAGAGATCCAGCAAAAGTCCCAGGGAAGATCTTCACTGGCCCAGCACAGGTCATGTTCCTACTTTTGAACCAATCATTACTTCTAGGGGCTGGAGTCATCTCCACCTGAACCGCATGCACACAGAGAGGAAAATAGAATGGGGTGACCGGAGGAGGAGGGAGACTGGATATAGGGCAGGCAGGACAGTAACTGCTCCACTGCAGAGCCTGGCTGCAAAAATTGGCACTGATTCATGCAAACAGCATCCAAACCAGCCTGGAATTTCTCCTTATTCCCATGGCTGCTTTCACCCTCCGTATCTTTGCTCATGCTGTTCCTTTTACCTGAAATTACCCCCTCCTTTTTTTTAACCCTTTTTAAGCAACCACAGTTACCCACCCCAAATATGTGTACTTGTCCCAAAGCTACAGATTCCACAAACACCACATTCCTCTGAAAGCCATTCTTGACTTTGCCAGTTAGAACTACTCCTTCTTTTTTCATTCCATTTTACTATCAGATATCTCTCTCTAGATTTTGCCGTGCACGAACTATGTACTATTCTCTCCACCATCCTCTTTTTTCTTTTTTGAGAATATAAATGCTCAGAAAGTTTAAGGTCAAGGTCACACAGCTGGTACTTGTTGCAACCAAAGTTCAGATCTCAGATTTTCCCCTCCCTGAATTCCCAACTACACTCCACATGCCTTGGACTCGTGTAAACACTCAGCAAATATTCGTTAAATCCGGTTATATGTAACAATAACAAAAACACCAGCTATCTCTTGAGCACATTCTGCATGTCAGCTGCTGCGTTAAGTGCTTTGTAAGTGGGATTTCATTTTGTCACTTTGACTATATGGTGTGGTAGGCCCATATTATTATCCCATCTGTATGTATTATCCCATCTGCTTTATCTATCTGTCTGCATCTCTTTGAATCTGTACAACATGAGAATATAAAAGCTTAGAAAGTTTAAGGTCAAGGTCACACAGCTGATACTTGCTGCAGCCAGAGTTCAGCTCTCAGCATATGTGTCTTCAGAGCACACTTAGGGCCCTTGAGCCTTGCATACTTAATATATTACTTGACAATTCTGATATAGAGCCTGAAGGCTAAGGAGGTTATATATCGATAGCCCTGTTCAGAGCCAGAGCAGCTGAACCCGAAGTGGAGTATCGGCTTGGCCACTTGCTGATGGGGCCATCTAGGAAACTTGTAACCTCTCTCTGGGCCTCCGTGTCTCCTGCCTCTCCTAAAGGAGGCAGATGGGCCTTTCGAAGAGGCCTCGAAAGCCTCTTCCAGCTGTAATTTTTCTGAAGCCAGGCTCTTGTACAGAGACAGGAGACTGATCAGGGGAAGCGTCAGCCTAGAGACCGAGTCTCCAGTTCTAAGCACTCACTTTATCTTTTCCCCACCATAATGAGCTTCTTTATGCACTTTCTCCCTCATTCATTTTCTTCTAGTTTTCTAACTGCCTATGAATTTGAAAGAAAAAAATGACTGTAAGAATCTGGCTAAGGAAAATAATAGAATTCAACCTAAAGTCACCAAGATAGAAAAATTTATGTATTTCCCTTTTTTTTTTTTTTTTTTTAATTGAGACAGAGTCTTGCTCTGTCACCCAGGCTGGAGTGCAGTGGTGTGATCTCTGCTCACTGCAACTTCCACCTGCTGGGTTCAAGTGATTCTCCTGCCTCAGCCTCCTGAGTTACTGGGATTATAGGCGCATGCCACCACATCTGGCTAATTTTTGTGTTTTTAGTAGAGACAGGGTTTCACTACATTGGTCAGGCTGGTCTCAAACTCCTGATCTCATGATCCGCTTGCCTTGGCTTCCCAAAGTGCTGGGATTACAGGCATGAGCCACCGTGCCAGGCCAAAAGTTATATGTTTCTTTATGAAACTTTTGAGCACTTGAATTAGGAATATCTTGGACTTGGATATTAAAGAAGCCACACACACACAATTGGCTTTGAACGTTTATATTCTCAGCATTGTTGTCCAGATGACTTAGCTGATTGACAATTAGTTCTTCCTTTTTTATTAGGCTGGTGCAAAAGTAATTGTGGTTTTCACCATTGAAAGTAATGACCTCTGTGTTTGGAATTCTCTTTGCCTCAATTTCTTGTCTCTGGTGATAAGAATGTTTCTTCCCTCTGGTATAAAAAGGGCACTTTTCATATGGGAATTTCATCTTCTGCTTTCAGGGAGAAAGGAGGAGGCTGCAATGCCCTTTTTGCACCTTCTGTTTGTTTAAATGTCTTTAGTTAAAAATAACTCTTATGCCAAAGTAGCATATTTTGGGGTGGCACATTCTGTTGCCCTGCAGCTCCTGATGCTTCTCACACAAATCACAGACAGAAGAGCTTCCCTTAATGAGCCCCTTAAACCTCCTGTGATCTCTACCTTACCCCTCACCCCCATCAGCACACACAAATTGCCTTCAGGTGGCCTCTTTTCCAAGGCTTCTATCACCATCTCTCTGCAACTCAGTCTCAGCCTCCAGCCCCTACGTCCTCTATGGCCTGGCCATGGCCACATAGAGGGCCCAGGTTCCCCAGGCTCCAAGGTTGAGAAAGATTCCATTGCTTCCCTCCTTCTGGGCTGCCTGACCAGGCAACTGGACATAACTTTAAGTGTTTTTCTCTCCCTATTTCTCTATAGCCAGTCACTCAATAAAAACTGTCAATTCTATTTCTTATATGCCTCCCACAGCCTTCTCCATCTCTCTACCTCCACCACCAAGGCCTAGTTCTGACCTTATTATTTCTGAAATGGACTTCCTAACTATCACCAAACTTTGCTGAATGCCATCTTCTTTATGGAAATTTATCCTTATGATATTTCTAAATGCCAGACAGATCCTATTCTCCTCTTGATAGAAATGTCAATGACTCTCCAGTGCTCGTAGCCTGATACATGTGGTTCTGTGTGTCAACCATGCTTTTTAATCAGCTTAGTCAGTTCATCCAACTGGCCTTGACCTACCTGTCCTCCCTCTTCTACAATCTAAATTCTACAAACACATAGACACACACACGCACATACACACACATACACACACACACACACACACACACACACACACACATGGGATTCTAACCACTTTAGATTCTTGGCTTCTCAAACTTACTGTGAAATCTCAAGCCTCCCCACCCTTGCCTACACTGTGTCCTTTGTCTGGAGCTCTCTACCCGCACTTGCTCAACCTGGTGGCTCAAGTTGCCTTTTTACCTCCTTTGAGGTAGTAGGAAGATACATGTCATCAGAATTCTGCAGCAATTTTGTCTGTAGCATGTAGCTAAATTTGGTATCTATATAAAACATGAAGAAAAAAACAAGCTGAAATAATTAGAATAAATGTATGAATCTGCAAGTACTGTCTTAAATTCACTTGTCAAAATAAAGCATAAAGTTCTTGTGCTAGATTTGTTGCAGCAGAAAGTTGGTCTCCAATTAATTTGTAGCAAAGTGATTATTTATATATGATAACTTGAGGAGAAACAAATTAATCTTTGATTTTTCTTTTGTCAGTTTTCAGAATCAGTGGTGAAAAGATCTGCATATCCTGGGCTTTTATCAGCTTCTTAATAACCAGATACCTTGCATAAGCTGCTGGAAAATGGCTACTTTTCATAGACTGCTGCTGAGAGTGTAATTTGGAGCAACCTTTCTAGCAAGCAATTTCCACAGTAGTCATATCAAGGGAGTATTATCTTTTTAACATTTTACAAAATGGTAGACAAACTCAGAATAAAGAATTTCTCCAAGTTGCACAGGTGGCAAATGAAAGAGCTGAGATTTGATCCAGAGTTTGATAGGTCCTAGAGCCCACCTACAGCCCTGCATTGCTACTCAGGGCAGTGGCAAGCTCTTACTCTCTTCAGTCACCACCTGTGGAGGCTGAGACCTGTGGAAGTTGGAGACAGGGCTTGGGGAGGGCTCAGCACTGACCAGTGGCCCAGTGAGAATAGAGTTACTGGCTTCTGGGACTCATTCTGTACAAGCTTGAGAAAGTGACTGCACCTTTCTGAGCCTCTGTTTCCTCATCTCTTAGGAGGTTGATGATCCTCTCTTCTTTGCTTGGTGACCAGATGATTACATGGAACTGTGGATGCTGGTGACCTCTGGAGCCTGCAGAGCTCTGCTCTGATGGCAGTGGTTGTCAGTGCTCTGAGGCCTGGCAGATACTTTCTGCTGTGGCTCCACTTCACATATTAGTGATACAATGTACTGCTGATTATCATTAGAGGAAGAGCACACTGTGGCTCTTAAAACAGGAAAAGTGTAACTAGATCTGAATTTAGGGACCAAATTCAGCCAGTTTTCAGAACATGAAGAGGCAGTTAAGCAGGCAGCCTCTGGTGTCAGACTTCCTGGGTTCAAATCCTGGCTTTGTTGCTTTCCAGTGTGTTAGTGACTTAACCTCTTTGTGCCTCACTTTGTTCATCTGTAAAATGGGGAAAATAATAGTGCCTACCCTGGAGGGTTGTTTTGAGGATTAAATGACAAAATCCATTGCTGAACATATGGCAAATGTTTAATAAATGTGATCTATTAAAATAGCATGACTGCTGGAAGATCGTGCAACTTATTGCTATAGATAGAATTAGTGTCCGTCTGATAGAGCTGCCATGGGTATTATGGCTAGGGCTCTGATTGGTGAAGCCTTGATTATATGCCTGCACCCTAGCTGCAAGGGAGCCTGGAAAAGCTAGTTAGAGAAAGAAAAGCATATGAGGGCAGAGCCCTCATTAATGGATCAGTGCCGCTATAAAACAGGCTTGCAAGAGTGGGCTCTCTCTCTTCTGCCTTTGTCATGTGAAGACTCACAGTTTACTGCCTTTTGTTCTTCCATTTTCTGCCATGAGGGCATGGCAAGGAGGCCAATACGAGATGCTGGTGACTTAACAGGCTCTGGAACTGTGAAATAATACATTTCTGTGTTTTTTGTTTTTTGTTTTTTTTTTTAAATAAGTTACCCAGTCTGTGACCTTCTGTAATAGCAGTGCAAAACAGACTAAGAGAATCACAAAACTTGAAATAATCCAAATGTGCATCAACTGGTGAGGGATAAACAAAGCTGTGGTATGTCAATACAATGGAATGCTACTCAGTAATAGAAAGGTACCTGAAAAAACTTTGAAAACACAGTAAATGAAAGAAGCAGATACAAAAGACCACAAAGTGTGTGATTACATCTATATAAAATAGCTGGAACAAAAGGGAAATCTATAGAGACAGAAAGCAGATTAGCATTTGCCTGGCTGGGATTGGGGCAAGAATGGGGCTGGATGACAAATGGGTATGCAAGATCTTCCTGGAGTGATGAAAATGTTTCTAAAACTGAATTGTGGTGGCTGGGTGTGGTGGCTCATGCCTGTAATCTCAGCACTTTGGGAGGCCAAGACAGGTGAATCACTTGAGGTCGGGCATTTGAGACCAGCCTGGCCAACACAGTGAAACCCTGTCTCTACTAAAAATACAAAAATTATCCAGGCTTGTGGCACATGACTGTAATCCCAGCTACTTGGGAGGGTGAGGCAGGAGAATTGTTTGAACCTGGGAGGTGGAGGTTGCAGTGAGCTGAGATCATGCCACTGAACTCCTTCCTGAGCAACAGAGCAAGATTCCATCTCAAAAAAAAAACAAAAAACAAAATGAACAAAGAACCACACCAAATTGTAGTGATGGCTGTCACACATCCGCAAATTTACGAAAGTTCATTTAACTGTAACTTAGAATGTGTGAATTTTAAAATGTGGTGTGTAAATTATATTTCTTTTTTTTTTTTATTGCATTTTAGGTTTTGGGGTACATGTGAAGAACATACAATATTGTTGCATAGGTACACACGCGGCAGTGTAATTTGTTGCCTTCCTCCCCTTCACCTATATCTGGCATTTCTCCCCATGCTATCTCCCCCCA